>JABFEB020000039.1:8355030-8383165 GCA_019775895.2 Stomatorhinus ivindoensis | reverse complement strand
CACACACTCCATTCACACACACGCCATTCACACACACTCCATTCACACACACGCCATTCACTCACACGCCGTTCACACACACTCCATTCACACACACGCCATTCACTCACACGCTATTCACACACACTCCATTCACACACACGCCATTCACTCACACGCCGTTCACTTACACGCTATTCGCACACACTCCATTCACACACACGCCATTCACACACACTCCATTCACACACACGCCATTCACTCACACGGCGTTCACTTACACGCTATTCGCACACACGCCATTCACTCACACGCCGTTTACACACACTCCATTCACACACACGCCATTCACTCACACGCCATTCACACACACTCCATGCACACACACGCCATTCACTCACACGCCGTTCACACACATGCCGTTCACTCACACACCGTTTACACACACGCCGTTCACTCACACGCCGTTCACTCACACTCCATTCACTCACACACCGTTCACACACACGCCGTTTACACACACGCCGTTCACTCACACGCGGTTCACTCACACTCCATTCACTCACACACGCACACCTTGGGGCAATTTGGTAACTCTAGCTCACCTCAGCATGTTTTTGTACTGCGGGGAGAAATCCAGTCCAAAATACCCAGTGGAAACTCCAGGACCACACAAATGGGGGCACGAGGGACACCAAGTGATTCCAAGAAATGGCGAGTGTTCTTTCATTTTCTGTAGCTATTGGACCCAGTGCACATATAAAAACTCTGATTTGGAACATTTATTTTTTGCCAATGTACTTGGTGTAAAAAACACTAATGATAGCTATTCTTATCTGTGATGATTGTTTTATTCACTTATCTACCATCCAATCATTACAACACTACATCACAAGCAAATGGGCAGGTTTTCTTTATGCTTGAGTTCATCAATGGAATATTATGCTTAATAAAGCAAACCATAAGCTTTTTTAACCATTGAATCAGTAGAAAGATTCAGTACCATGACAGTGGACCATAGAGGATAAAAATCCAACAGAAAGAAAGAAAATGGAGCAGCTTGCTTGTATTTCACAATTACTTCTAGAGTTACCCCATAATGGTAATGTGGGTTCCTGAAAAGGTGTCTTTTCTCATCCATCAGAATTGGGTAATGGACTGTCTAGCCAGTGTATTTGGCCTTTATTCTATTCATTTGTTTGTTTCTTTATTAGCAGTTATTTACCGTTTTGAAAACACTAACAGACACCCAATAAGCCATTTAACTGACCAAAAGTTGTCGAAAAAGAGGCAAATAGCTGTGGTTCATTTGCATCCTGCCTACAATATCAAGAGAGGTAAAGGGCTGGAGAGCGAAACAGAGAGAGAGGAGCTGATAGAATTTAGGTCTTTGATTTTGGGGCTGCCAAAAAGTGTCTTTATCTGGCAAAGATCTGATGTTGCACTGAAGGCCACCTGATTAAACATACCTGAAACTAGGAAACCAGGAAGGAGAGCTCTGCTTTTGCGTTTTTTTCCTGAAAATGGACATGTTACTCATTCTTGAGGACTAAAGGGTTACCTTCAAAGGCTGGATATGGAAAAGTCAAATGTTGGGACTGTGCATTTTCACATCCCACTGTGAGTCGTTTAAAGGCACTTTGCAGAGTGAGATGCTGGCCCCAGCCTCAGAGATCTCCCCAGCCCTCTGCCAAGAGTCTATTAGCATTAAACTGGGAGCACAGCTTTCATCTTCTCTAGCCATTGCTGCTCGGCTGCCGGAAAGTCTATATGGGTCATTACTGGAAATCAGACCGAATTGATATTGTTAAATGGCATAATATGTGTTTGGGGCAAATTCTACATCATTATATTCTGCTTATTTCTAAATTTAATCATAATTACAATGATGTGAGTCCTCGTGAAAAAGAGATGCATTATAAGATAATATGATTATATAATATTTTGCGTTCTTTAATGTCTTCTCATGGAAGAGAACTCTAGTTATTGACTGTATAATACAGCTTTTACATCTTCTGTGAGACTTGAGAAGGTTTGGGGGAAAAAACACATTTCCTATTCATTTTATCCACAGAAAGATAGTTTAAACGCAAATTATTCAAAGTAACCTAGTAAATATTTTTTTTAAAGTTCACATTTATACAGAAGTAAAGAAGAAAAAACATATATTCATATAGTCATATATCCCGCACTGAAGAGATTCTGGGTCAGCAAATCATCTGGTACAATACTTAGAAGCAGAGAAAAGCAACCAGGGGCCTGTTTCAGAAAGCAGGATTTTTTTGCTTAGCCAGTTAATTTGTTGGATTTAAGGTAGCCCATTTTAAATGGACGTTATCTTTGTTCTCTTAAATTTAGCCCAGACCACCTTAACTAAATCCAACAAGATATCTGGCTAAGCAATAAATCCTGCTTTCCGAAACAGGCCCCAGGGTAGTATTAATTGGATTTAGTTTAACTCCTCTTTGTCATTGCAAAAGCATTTTGATTTGGTCTTTTCTTTTGTAGAAATATTAAAACCTCACCTCTTCCGTCTGTCAGAAAGCACAGTCCTTGATAAAAGCATATTTAATAACCCTGTTGTTGTGACCTTGCGTTAAGGATCATGTTTTTGCAAATGTGGGTTCCACAAGAACAATTTCTGTGTTTATATTTATTTTATAGATCATTTCCCTGCAGTAACTTACAGGATTAGACAAATACATAGTCAAAAACACAAAAACAACATCTCTAACGCTTGTGGGAATTTTATTACACAAAATATTTTGAGGGCAGAATGAAAAATGATTGGTTCAAAAACATAACCAAAAAGTTTATAGAGGAGATGGGATCCAAGCAACTAGAGGAGGCATCTGTTTTGTTGGTCCCGCCTCCTCTAGTTGATTGGACCCACCTCTTCTACACTCTGATTGGTTATCATTCTGAACCGTTTTTATTTCTGCCCTCAGAACACTTTTGTGTGAATAAAACTCCCATGAGCTGTCTGTAGTATACGTAATCTCTTATAAGGGAGTGCCAAAACACATGATAAAACATGATACGCCAAGTTAAGGTACACGGTGTACCCCAGGGCTCATGCTATGTAAAGATATATACTGTACACTGTCATATAGTCAGGAATCACTTAGATGCATTCAGGGGGAAACAGAGAGCAGATCGGGATGCAGTCAAAGTATCAGGGCAGAAGGGTAGGGTAAAGAGTGAATCCGTCAGCCCTCGCCTCTGCATGCACCGGCACACTGGGGCTCGGGTCAGAAACAGACAGGCTTTTCACTTCTGACCTGTTAGCCCCGGATCTGTCAGGCACTCCAATATGGGGGTGAAGTTCCGGTTTCACAGCACCTTCCGGATAGTGTGCATGTGTATAACATTTGTTTGTATGTGCAGTGTACTAGATCCATCACTTTTTGCTCTCCCTCTATCTCTTTCTCTATCTCTCTCTCTCTGTCTATATATATAGATATATATATAGATTATCTCCATTTGACATATCATGTTACTGCGATGGAGCATTAAGTGATTTTAACATTATTTGATTATATCAGTCTGATGCTGGCTTCTCTACAAACTGTTTATGACTGTGATCTGAATGCTTGGCAATGCGCAAGGCAAACCCTGTTCTTATTGCATGACAGTATAGTTGCTTTGTTATATGTATAAGGTGCCAAATCAGTGAGTAATTATTATGTAAACAGACAAGACATATTTTTACTTTGTATTTGTTTTACAAATGCAGATTTAAGCAAACTATTCTGTTGATGTGGCCTTTTCTGTTGGAGCAACAATAGGCTAATCTCTGGGGCAAGATTACACTTAATAAAGTTTATTACTGAACAGCTGACAGTTGGATCAAATGGCACTGCAGGTGAAAAGGTTACAGAGAACCCAAACGGGTTGACCTTTAGAAATGTCACTCTTTCCGACGACAAAAACACAGAAGGACACTACCGCTGAGAGGAGACTTCTCAAATAGATGGTGTCACACAGAACTCATTTGAAACTCATTTATTTTATTCAGACATATTAATGTTTGGTGACAGTGACATCCCAATGTACACCTTACCTTTTTTGCTTGGGGTGGCTCCAAGCACCCCTGTGACACTGACATGGCTGGGTGGATGGATGGATGGATGGATGGATGGATGGAAAGATGGATGGATGGATGGTCGGGCAGTTTGTTTTTGTCCTTCATTTATAAAAATATGTTTTATGTAATCTTTTATTAAGTGGTGTATAGATGTTAAACCACAAATGCAGAATAGCCAGTGAAATTATAGTCAGTATATACATAACCAGCATAGGTTTCAGAAAAATGTATATTATGAAACTGCAAGTCTTATTTGCAGAACTGCCCCGGTTGCTGAATAGAACCACGTGACATTGATTAGGGGCAGAAAACAACATCAGAGTCCTTGTCAGGGGAAGTGCAGCCTGGTTTTCTATGTCGCTGGAGGTGTGGGAAGACGCCATATGCAGTCTGCTGTTTCAGCAGGACCAAAAAAGCAAAATGAAAACCAAAACTGCAGATGCGTGGGCAGGCAGGTGGGTGGGGCGAGGCCGCAGGTCACAGGATAGTGTACCTGGACTCCGAGGCAGTTTATCCAGTGTCACATGTCACACCAGTGCGCAGCACTGCAGGGAACAGGGGGAGCTCATCCATTCTCCAAACCCCAAACCTGGCCACATTCTCCACTTATCCTAAGGACAAATTACACAACTGAAATAATGATGGCGCAACAAAGATGATGGAAGCTTACATTGATGATGGTCCTCTTGCATTTTCACTAATATAAACAAGCTCTTAAATTATGTTTCATGAATTATATTCACCAAATACCTCTGACCATTAGTCTGTGCTAATTAAGCAGGCTTAGGTATAAACGAGTTCACACGAGCTCTTCAGAAATGGTGATCCCCTTCATCCTTCTGTTTGTGACTGGCACTTTAAAAGTCTTATGAAATAATGTAAAAAATGTAAGCAAATATATTTTCTTATTATACTAAGGTGCTTTATGTCACTAAATTAACCAAATGACAGTGAGGATTCATCATACTCTATGCATGCGTAAAGGACACTGAGACTAAATATATGTGACATATTTTTATAGTGATGAAAAGCCCGTGCCAGTCCCACATGATTATAAAGGGATGAGAAAAGAATGAGCTAATTAACAAGGACAGGAAACCTTATTAATGAGGACAGCGCAGAAAGGGATACTTTGAAATTCCAATAGTGTTGCATGAATCCAACTTTTTAAACATTTGGCCAGTCGCCTAATTGTTATCCTTCTTTGATGATGGTGACGGTCCCAGCTCCCGTTTTTCTGGAGCTTCAGCAGTGCACGCTCGCTTAGACCACGGCAGATCTGTGCCGGGAATCCAACAAGGATGAAGGCTTCTACACTGATTTCTGCCTCCTTCTCAGACACAAACATCAGCTGCCTGGAGTTTTCGGTGGACCTCAGATGGGCGGATCAGGGGAACAACAGGCTTTGAAGTCATCTGGTGCTGCTGTCCTCCACCAGCTTAGTTTCGCTAATGGGTCTAAATGTTTGCTAACGCTGCTGTGGGCCTTGTGGCTTATCAGCGTGATACGTTAGTGCTTTCCCAATAAAAAGATTTAGTTGAACAGTGGTCTCTGTAATTATCATTTCTACCTGAGGTGACATTGGAGGACAAAGTACTAGAAAAATAACCAAAATGTTTTTGTAAAGATCAAAATTGCATTTAGGAATTTCAGATTGACTTTGCCATCAAAATTGGCTCTTGAAATTGGCTCTTATGAATGTCTAATGAATAAGCATTTGTTTACTGCAGTGCATTTTAATTATTTTTCTCCTTCAAATAAACACACAACTTATACACGACCTTGGCCAAACTTTCCTTTTTTTAATGTATAAAGTAAATCTGAACATCTAACGGCAGTCTTGTAAAAAGCTTCCCAAGAGTGCATAATAAACAGAAAATGCTTCAAATTTAGTGTGCGTAATTGCACCGTAAATATTGGAATGCACCGTTGCTCCGGATTGTTGTGAGCGCGGCCATGGCAGGGATGTTGCTGTCACAGCTGAACTGCACCGTCAGCGATAAGCCCCCACTGAGCCCTGTTCCGGCCTTACCTCTCAGAGCGGGATAATTAAACCAGAGCAGCCAGCTAGAGGCATCATTTGGACTGGGAGTGGGGGGGGGGGGTGAGAAAAAAAAATATGGAGCAAAACTCATTCGCTTATTCAGCGTGGCGTGAGCGATAATTAAGCCACGGAAGTGTGATGCCAGTGTTGACGTCTCGAGGGCCGGACACAGGAGAGGCGTGAGGGCAGGGGATTAGCTCCCGTGGCACCGTGCCGCGATCTGGCTTTCGGTGCGCTCTCCTGCCCTGCCGGCAGGCAGTTCACTCGCTTGTAAAGCTGGCTGATTATCCTCTCACGTTAAGCCTGTGGGACATAGCCCAAGGCCTGGCTCTTTGGGATCAGGGTCGTGTCAGGACATAGCAGGACCACAGGAACAAGACATGTAGCTAAAATGGGAGCAGGCGTATGGGACAGGGAGTGGCATGGAAACCCTGGCTGATTCCGGGGGGGGAGCTAGCTCCAAAATGTACTGCCCCCCCGTCACACCCCCCTCCACCTAAGGTTACATTTTATCAGGGGCCCGGAATTTCTGGATATGGCTCTGAATGGTAGCAAGGCGCCTCTCCCTGGTTGTACATGTTAATTTGCAGCATGTTTATTTGGCATCTTTGGTCAGTGCGGCACTTACAGTCCCTTCGAGTTTTCTTTGTTTGTAGCCTGTGTATACAGGCACAGTTTTAGTGGGTCATTGCAAGAAAAGCAATTTGCTCAAGGGCACACAGAAGTGTCCCTAGTCAACAGCTGTTTGAATTGGAGACACTCTCCTGTTTTGAATACTGTGCCATGAAGGACGTGGTTCCCCTCACTAGAGGCTGCTGCAAATGGAACCTTTTACAAACTACCCTGGGCCACGGTGGCGGATTCCTTAAATTATATCTATTTCCAGCATGTATGTCTTGTGTACTGAGTTCCATTTTACAACGCCTTTTACAAAGTATGTTCCATTTGCATTTCTGTTTCGGGAACACACTGCTGGTTTGATTTTAAGGCGAGGAAAGAATATATATGATTGAAGGATGCATGCACACCCATCATGGGGTGCTATCATATTTACAGACATCACAAAACAGCAGCGCGCTGTCGGGTGGCTTAAGATTGTAGACTCCTATTGGCTGAAGATTTCATCCAGATTGGGAATGTATTGAAAAGATTTCCAGTTTCCTGGGGGAAAAAAAGATAAAACCCATTTTACATGGCAGACATTGTATTTAAAGTTTTAAATACAGGGTTGCCAAGTCTGACATTTTCAGACTCTCACACAAGAAACAGGGTGATGCAGGTGGATCGGCAGCTGCAGCAAACGGTGCCACTGCTTTTGCCATAGCAGAGACGAGGACGATGGCGATCAATCAATGATCCAGCATTCATAAAGACAACTGAAGCCTTAGGGCCATGAGCCAAGCTGTTTATTTTCACAGTACATCATAGGTGCGTTTCAAGGAACAAGGCAAGTAACGCAGCCCCATAGCCTTGCTGGGTTTTCCTTCATCTGTCAAACTATGTCTGTGGAGAGCACCCCCGGTGCACTGACAGGGATTTGTACTTTACACATAATGTGATACAAATATAATAGTGACTGTACTGACAGCCGGGTTTAAAGACTGTGGTTTGTCAAAGCTATTAGGTTCATTGACAATTTTGTGTACCACGGCCACAGGTGTCACATCTATTTTCATATCGACATTGTGCAACAGCTTTTAATTTTTAAGTTTACTTTCAGACATTTTACCAAAAAAAAAATCTATAAGCAAATTGCCGCATGTTGTGGCTGACCTTTAAGCTTTTCGAACCATGACAAAGGGAGAGAGGAGCACAGTGATAAACTCATCTGAGAAAGCTGACAGTAGTCCGGAGAAGGTGTGTGCAAGGTGAAGTGCTACCCCGTTTGTGAAATCTTTATTGTCAAGACCAGCATGCTGTGAGGAGGACAGAACAAAACACACAACAAGGGCTGTGGGCAGCAGTAAGGAGAAGAGTTTGTAGTAGAGGGCTGTACGAGAATGGGGGAAGCGGTAATACAGCGGAAATTCACAGGAATGGGGAAAGCGGTAATACTGCGGAGATTCACAGGAATGGGGGAAGCGGTAATACAGCGGAAATTCACAGGAATGGGGAAAGCGGTAATACTGTGGAGATTCACAGGAATGGGGAAAGCAGTAATACTGCGGAGATTCACAGGTATGGGGAAAGCGGTAATACTGCGGAGATTCACAGGTATGGGGAAAGCGGTAATACTGCGGAGATTCACAAGAATGGTGAAAGTGGTAATGCTGCGGATATTCACAGGAATGGGGAAAGCGGTAATACTGCGGAGATTCACAAAAATGTGGAAAGCGGTAATACTTCGGAGATTCACAGGAACGGGGGAAGCGGTGATACTGCGGAGATTCACAGGAATGGGGAAAGCGGTAATACTGCGGAGATTCACAGGAATGGGGGAAGCGGTAATACTGCGGAGATTCACAGGAATGGAGAAAGCGGTAATACTGCGGAGATTCACAGAAATTGGGAAAGCGGTAATACTGCAGAGATTCACAGGAATGGGGGGAAGAATATAATATTCCCATAGTAACAGGAGGCATGGGGATGATAAATTGGTTAAATTGGTTGTTCTCACCCCAGCAATACCTGATTGCAGTGTTAAGTGAGTAATATAATAATTAAGATAAAGGCCAATATGGATATGTTTAATTTTACACTGCACTGTTGGTGTTTTGGTGCATGCGAGGATGGGGTGGGGGTGGATTTGATACATGAGAGGATGGTGTGGGGGTGGATTTGGCACATGCGGGGATGTTGTGGGGGTGGATTTAGTACATGCGAGGATGGTGTGGGGGTGGATTTGGTACATGCGAGGATGGTGTGGGGGTGGATTTGATACATGCGGGGATGGGGTGAGGGTGGATTTGATACATGCAGGATGGGGTGGGGATGGATTTGGTACATGTGGGGATGGGGTGGGGATGGATTTGGTACATGCGGGGATGGGGTGAGGGTGGATTTGATACATGCAGGATAGGGTGGGGGTGGATTTGGTACATGCGGGGATGGGGTGGGGTGGATTATAGGAGAAAAGCCTCTCATTTCCCTACAAAGAACGATGCCTCAACATTTTAAAGGCAAGTTGCTGGTCAGAAAACTATAGAT
This sequence comes from Stomatorhinus ivindoensis, assembly GCA_019775895.2. Lineage (NCBI taxonomy): Eukaryota > Metazoa > Chordata > Actinopteri > Osteoglossiformes > Mormyridae > Stomatorhinus > Stomatorhinus ivindoensis. The sequence continues at coordinate 8,373,908 of JABFEB020000039.1, read as the reverse complement.
CTTCCTAGGCCTCAGAAGTCCATTAACATTTTGTGTTTTGTGATTGCAGTGCAAACCATGCTGTTATCGCTACAATGGGTGGTGTCACCAGAAATATGGGGGAGTGTGACAACTGGTGTGTCCCTGGCACCAGTTCCCCCGAAGAAGCCACAGGAACGGACGCCTAACCTGAAAATACTCTCATTGGCCGCTGCCATTGCACACTAAGTGTGATGTCATGCTGTGTCATCTATTAAGTCCTGATTCAAAGAGAGGCAGAGTGGTAGAGCAATGCGTCTGTTTGCCGAAAGCTCACTTATTGATGAATGATGATATTTTCCAAAGGTTTATCGGAAACCTCGTAACATAATGACCATGGCAGTTCCTTCAGGGTGTTTTTGCTCCAGGCACAGCTTTGTCTCCTTTTGAGTTCAGAGAGGGCAAAAGCAACAACTTGCTTATCCTTCTTCCTTCCCTGACGTTCTGCCCAGCTGCACTGTGGAAGACACTCCCTCCCCCAGTTTGGGGCAATTAGCAACTGCCAACCGTGTCCCGTTGGCACACTTTGCAGCCAACTGTGAGGAAACCGGTCTGTGTGGTGCTGATCGCCCCCTGCTGGTGCATGACAGCTCACTGGTGGACCGTTGCGTCCCATTGTATTTATATATTTATTCATAAGGTCTTCAAGACATCAAAGGCTAAATTGAGATGTTTTTTTAACAGAGTCCTGCTTATACCGTTATAGTCAGCTGTCCCATTCAGGGCATGGCAAAAGTACAGAGGACCTACAGACTCAACATAGATGTTCCGTTGTATTCCCCGTCTGCTCTAACTAACCCCTTATCTGTTTCAATCCTGGAGTGTGTTATACATTTATATATGCCTCACTAACGTTAATCTCTATAGATTGCAGGCTTCATTGAGGAACTTCACAAGCTTGGAGATGAGTGCTTATCACTCAGCCCTGCCCACAGCCTTCCCGGTAGCCAATCAACAGTAGACGTCACTTTAGTGCTATAAAAGTTGGCAGGACCCACTTCATTTATATCTCCTGATGGGACAAAAAGCCATTTCAGTGTTGTCTGGTCCTCCTCGCCACTGACGGATATTGTAGAACAGAGGAAATGTGACCCAGATCTTCGCCGTAGGCTGAAGCTTGCGTCAGTAGACCTTGGTTTGCTATTGGGGACGTCCCAGCTGCATCTTTGTTAATAATACATATATATATATATATATATATAAATAGCACATAGCCTTAATATAAGAGCATGTGACATGCTTACACTTTCATAAGAAATGCTTATGTATCAAATCTGGGTGGATGTTCCATCCCCAGTGGGCATGTGCATCCTTTGGAGTGACTTCAGACTGATATTCTAATTATATGCATTTTTCAGTAGACGCTTTAGATTTAATTTTTGTAACACTTAGAAATGGAACATGAAGTCTGTCATCAGTTGATCTTCAAAGCAGCCATCCTTTTGTGTGGTGCTGAGGGGATGGATCACACATTCCTCACGAGTAGTGGGGTCAGACGTCTGTTGGTGATCATCTATAAATGCCCAGCTATTAATTTCTGGTAGAAAAGAGTTCAAATCCATTTTCCTACAATCGGATAGGCAGATAACATAATCCAATCCAGTGATAAGTACAAGATTATGGTAAGGATTTATGCTTGAATTAACATTGTAATTAATACCAATATTATCCACCATATCAGTTTCAAAACACCTGTATGCATGTATATCATTATATTAGCAAACATTTAGGGGGGATCCTCTATCTGCTTGGTATCCAGTATCCTGCTCATTTTGAACATTAAAAGGGAAAGGCTACATTTTTATTCCCGCCGGTGTGGGAATTCTAGCCATTTGCCACTCCAAGATATGGTCCGGCCACTCCCGCGTCGAGCAGCGTGCGCTGTAAATAAGGTTTCGGCTTGTCAGCGGACAGCCAGGGCCCCGGCACAGGCATAAATCATTGTTCAGTGAATATCAGTTCGTGTCAGCACAATTTCTAAAGGTGCTGCTCTCCTCTGCTGAATTTAGGCCAGCCTCATTGTGGAGCCTCTGGATATGCCCCCGAATGAATAGAACCGCAGGAGACAAACGGAGCATTGCTGTCAAGTGTTTTAAACGCTATTCTTGCACAAGACGTGGCTACCGGTGGCGGGCCAGCTTTAGTTCTTTTCTTTCGGATTGTGCCGCTTCAGTATTAAGACTTCCTGGACAATGGACGTTCCCCTCACTCTCCCTTAGCTGCCTTGCCATGTCGTTCCCAGACCAATTTCCCTCCCATTTTCGACGTTCAAATGAGCCTCAGCCATGTTGGGGCTCCTCAAAATGTATTTGGTGAAATTTTGTCAAAAAGGAAGTGATTTTTTTCCAACTGTGAATAATAATACTCTGTGATGCAACTCAAGAAAAAATTATGGAAGGCTACTTCTGTAGTACATACTGTTGACCCATTGATGTAAGAAAGAAGTGCATTTTAGCATAGAAATGACTTTCCACATGTATTGCTTTGTGAGACCTGTATATGAATGTGTTTTCACACCCCCAGTGCAACTAATTAAATCTAGCCCTGAAGCGTAAAATGCCTCAGAATCCATTTCGGTCAAGTGATTACTGAATCTTTAACATTATTTTTTCACTTTGTAAATTAATAGGATTTTGATAGTCTAACCCTCCTGGTCAGGTGAGATTCTCTTCAACAGCCAGCAAAGCCTCTATCTTAAGTCTAGTACAGGGTCTTGGGGGGTCTGGAACCAGGGAATTCAGAGCATGAGGCAGGGGGACACCCTGGATGGGATGCCAGTCCTTTGCGGGGCAAACTCTTATATGTTTAGAGATGGATATTAAGCTCACCTGCTTGCCTGAGGTGAGTAATTTAGATGAAGATTGAGTACAAAAGCTCATAGTTGGCTAGTAGCAGCAATTCTGAATTTCCACCCCTGTAAACATTATCTTTTTAATGCAACTTGATATGCAAATGCACATTCAAAAAATGGGACAGGCCACCTCTGTCTTCAGCTCGCCATTTCGTCATTTACAGGGTCCTTACCACTAAGCAACCCTTCCCACCGAGCAGACATAGAAGGGAAATAGGACAGTCCCCTTGTCACCGAAGTCATTTTTTGAAGCTATACTCTGTTTAATTGTACCCTGTTAGATTTTACTGTCACCTTCTACTGCAGACATGGGCCGTCTTTCAGAATTTTAGATATGCATATATTTGCAAAATGGGAGCACTTTCCAGGTGACAGGCTCACTGAAATATGTGCAGACGCCCTAAAAGTGAAAGCCGTGTGCTGAATTATCACGACTGCTTTATGGACGTCTCGCTCAGAGTAAGCATCTCATGGGGAGCTGCTGGAAAAGCACTGTTTTTCCAAATTGCTCCCAGGTATACGTATTATTACTGACCACCACAGTCATAAGGGCATCGGATGGGCAATTATGCAACAAAAGGTTACGTCAAATGAGAAGCTGAGCAGAGGTCAGTGTTGCAGGTGCGAAATTAATGTGAAAGAATTCACGTCACGCCTTCATTTAATATATGACATATTTCTTCTGCTGTTAGCTGTTAGTAACAAAGCCATTTTCTTTATTTATTTGACAGAATATGCTGCTGATATCAATCACAATATTCCTCCCATCTGGCTTTTCTTCCTGTTTTATTCTGGCTGTTTCTCAGCAGAAGGAGTCTGAGCTGGAATTTAAATTACTCTATTCAAATACCAGCATCCCCAGCCCTTAATAAAACCCTGTAATCTGATTTTTTTATGTAATAAGGTCCTCACTTATGACACCTGCATTTCTTTCCTCTGTTTGCTTGTATTATTCATCTTTCTATAACCCTCTTTGAATGCCTCAGAGTAACAGAGTGACTTGTGATTCTGGGATTGTTCGATTCTCAAGTGTGTCAGAATGCTGTCGTATTAATGCTTAGACAGCAAAGCCCCCCTTGAGTTGACTTGGTCTTTTTCTGACTTGTATTATGCGTTAAGTATCTGTGCTGCAGATCTGCCAAGGATAATAACGGCACTGTGTAGTCGTTCAGCAGTGATAATTCGGAATTAACCCTATTCCACTTGGTGAAACCTTCACACTTATCCAGCCACTTGTTAAACTTGAGAAAATGGTTCCATGCCTTAGGTTTTATTTTCTACACGTTTCTGCCAGCCCATGGTTCTCCCACGCTAAGGTTCCTATGGTCCAATGCCAATGGTCACATTGTCACAAATGATTTACACTCCTCACCACCAACTGCGACCTAGCGATGGAAGTATCTCCCCACAGATGTTGCTGTGAAATTCATGGTTCCAGCTACAGGCTTTTCTTTGCCAGGTTCTCTGATCAGATGATTTCTGCTCTTGTCGTAGGCTGCAAACAGCCAAACAGTTCTACATTACATATCAGCAGGCATGTAGTTCATTCCAATGCCCTTGTTTATATCTAGAACTGCTGCACAACGTGATATGCCCCTTTAAAAATAGATCAGCATGGTGAAAGGTGTACTGTGTACAACTTACTGCTTGAGTTGTGACATATACATATGTGATTACTTTTTCTGAGGTAGAACGAAGGTAAAGATTTCATATTGAAGTGTAGGTAGTCAAACTCTGCAGGAGACAGGACTGAGTGTACAGTGTGAGATTCATATTTAATTTTAAGCTTCTGTGTTGTCACAAATGCATCTCCCTCTGGATCATCCATTGACCTAAGATGATGCATTGAAAGTTTGTAAGTGCTGCACAGTATGTGTATATAGTTGTTCTCTCTCTCTCTCTCTCTCTCTCTCTCTCTCTCTCTCTCTCTCTCTCTCTCTCTTTATGCTAAAACATGGAATTTTTCACCAGTAGCCTCACAAAATAGGTTTTGATTTTTGGCACATATAATTTAAGGATATATGAAGTCCATATCATAATGTTCTCCATGGCCTTTGGAAATTTGTTTAGAATAATTTAGTATGAACTGACATTTTACGCTCATAAGGAGCTGGAAGCTGAACTGATAGCAGTCCAACTTTACAGAGCCTCCAGAGTAGAATAAAGTGGGTCATTATCAGAAGGTCAGAATTTAAAAAATAAATATGCATATATATACATCAAGTGTAAATTGGCAGCTCTTACTGTACACTGTGGTTGATCTCACTTCTGTGAAATGCCATATTGGTATGAATGACCTTTATATATAGTCATATGTCTTGATAAATATTATATCATGCATCTAAGGAAATCTGTATTAACCGAGTTTGGTGTCAGAACCATTGTCGTGTATTTAGCCCAAAATTCTTTGTATTTTTGACACTGAAAACCAAGGAATTTCCTATTAAAACTGATGTCTGGTTTCAGCTCAGATTAAATGCTTTCCATGTGACATCCTTTTAAACATAGTTTCCCTACATTGTTTAGCACAGAGAAAAATACCACCGGTAGCCTGGGAAGCACACAGATCAAACCAACGCAAAGAGACTCAGAGCAAGTATTATGTCATTTTAAAAGTGTGGCGCTTCAGAAGGCAAAAGGAGAAGATGGAAACTCTTCTGTAGCTGGGTCCAGGAGAAATATCTTTTGTAGGTCCAAAGTCAGCTGACTCCTTATCTCTGAGTATGCTCAGCCTATGTAATTAGAGAGAAAGAGTAACAAAGTTAGGAATAGTGTGCTGGACAAACATCTAGCAGTCCATACCTGCTTAAAGTTAGACAAATCTTCACACAGTATAAGGGTAGGCATCACTGAGTGTAGGCAATAAAACTGTCCTGAATTAAGTTTAAAATCTGTCCTAAACGACTGATCAATGTGTTAAAATCTCCTACCAGAGTGTGCCATTACTAGAGCTGGAAATATTTTATTTTAGAAATAGTTTGTGGGCATATTTAATGGCTGTGAATTCCAGTTTGACACTTTGTTTAATATGACTCTCAAGAGATGTGCTTTTTTCTGTATTAGTCATAAATAGCAGCTGTATCCTAAGCATGCAAGCATGACTTGACTATTGCTTTTACTATGTGAAGTACTTTTAATAGTCATGGAACCACTTAAATGTCTCTGACAGAGCAAGTGGACCAAATTGGATGCACTGTAGTGTGTCTTAACTAACGCTGTTGTATCCACTAATGTTAAATATTCATTAGTGTAGAGCATCAAAGACTAACAAAGTTCCTCAAAAATACATTCTGCACTCTGTCAAGCCAATCATAAGTATGATGCATGCTGACCATTCTTAATCGTACTTCAATCTCAGGCTGGGGTATGTTAAGAACATAAGAACATGTGAAATTTACAAGGTCGTTTGGGGAGAACTCAACTAATAGCTCAGAGTTGTTAAAAACGTATCTAACTCTGATTTAAAGGAACCTGGGGTTTTAGCTTGCGCTACACTAGCAGGAAGACTATTCCATACTCTAACTACACGCTGTATAAAGAAATGTTTTGTCAAATTCAGTTTTAAATGTTCTCCCACTAATTTCGACCTATAGCTATGAGTTCTAGTATTTCAACTAATATTAAAGTAGCCATTTGGCTGAACAGCATCCAGACCCATTAGAATCTTATATACCTGGATCATGTCCCCCCTTAGTCTCCTTTGCTCAAGGCTAAACAGATTCAGCTCAGCTAACCTCTCCTCATAAGACATTCCTCTAAGACCAGGAATCATTTTTGTATCTCTACGTTGCACCTTCTCTAAGGCAGCAATGTCCTTCTTAAGGTATGGTGACCAAACCTGCACACAGTATTCTAGGTGAGGTCTTACCATGAAATTGCATAATCGTAGCATCATCTCATCACCTCCCTTGGCTTAAACTCCGCACATCTAGAGATATAACCCAACATTCTATTGGCCTTTTTTATTGCTTCCCCACACTGGCGAGAATGGGACATGGAAGCATCAACATACACACTGAGATCTTTCTCATCAGACGTACAGTAGCAGGTGATGAGAGCAGCTTATGAGAATTTTACATCAGTGCTGCATAATCAATTGCTAATCTACGTTAACATCCGGTTGAAGTTTGGGGATTTTCTTTTTTTATGTAGTGCAATTCAAATAGTAAGGAACATGTAGCCCTTTCAAACTTTTCAAAATTTTGTTGGAGAATGGGTGAAAAAAATGTAACACATCACTGCTTTTAAAAAAATGCTTATTCATATTTTTAATAAGGTTCTCCATGCAATTATTCTCCAGCTCTGCCAAATTAAAGAGTTCCAGTCAATTCTTTTAGGTCACAGCACATATTCTCAGTGGAATTCACATGCAAGTTTCTACGAGGAAATTCCAGAACATTGACCTTCTTGGTTTGAACAATTCCTTTGTAGGCTTGACCATGTTTTTTGGCCCATTGTCTTCTTGGAACATGCATTAAACACTCACCCTGACCACAGATCTCTTATCTGACACAAGTGTTGACTTTCCAAATGGCATAGTTCACAGCTTCTAGCAAACTCCAGGTGTGGCTTAATGATAGTCTTTTCCCACAAGTGCCTTCGGCAGTGCCACTCTTCCCAAATCTGTGTAGTGTTGCAGAAATTGGTCTCTGGACAATATTTCCACATGTCAGGCGGTGAACTATGCAGCGACAACGCAATGTAGCTTTCCTCTTAATTATCTCATTTGCGACCGCACTCCTCATCCTCCTCATTGAGGTTATGCCTGATCTTGGCAGCTTCTCAGGAGTGACACCTTGTTTTGTTATGAAGGACTTGAAGGAAGTGTGCTCCTGGATCTGATCTTGGCAATCTTTGTGTGTTCTTCTCACACCAGTCACTTTCATTGGGAAGTGCCACTGGCAGCTTAGGTAAATGTATCTACTCTTTGAATTGTGAGACATCACAAAGTATTTAATATGTATTCTGCAATGAGGCAGTTGAAGGCATAGATTCCAGATCAACACAGGTGGACCTCATTCACATTCTAGTATGAGCTATTATGAAAACGGAATACACCTGCCGCAACATCATTTTCATTTTCCCATGTTATTTTTAATATAATGCTATCACTATAATGATGAAGCTGTTTTGTATAGAGCAGTGTCCTTGGGGACCTACAGACAGTCCACGTTTGAACTCCCTCCAAACTCCAGAACAAAAATGTGGACTATCTGGCAGGTAACTCGGAGAGAGCAAAAATGTGGACCGACTGTGGTTCTCCAAGGGCCAGATTGGGTAACTGTGGTATGGAGTAATGGGCCAAATTACTTTCTAGCCACTGCACAGATCAGATCAGTAGCTGCAGGTTAAGGTTATTGCCAAACAGACTCTGCTAATTGAAAGTAGCTGTTTGCTGTTATTATAACTTAGATAAAGATCAGATCATGGAATTTTTTTGGGTGATTCTGCTGGTCTTGCAGTAATCCAGATAATTGCACTTGGTTCGAAAATCTTTTCTTACAAATGCATTTGTAATTTGACCTTGTAAAGTAGCAAAATGAGAATTAATCAGTGGATGAATGCTTTCTAAAGGTACAATGCCATGGTTCACTCAGATTGTAAGCCTCAGATAACACAGGTGAGTTCATTGGAGCATAGATTAGTGTATGTCAAGTTGGCTGTTATCTACTGATTGCGTGGTCATTCACGGATTCAGATTCCTGGCATTGATGTTGCAATATTTTCCAGGAAAAAAGTTACAGTTTACAAGCATTGGATTAATGAGTGTTTGGCGGATGACAGTTGTTCTTAAAACCTTGGTCAGGTTTAAATTATTTTCAGTAAAAGCGTGTTCTTCTCTCCATTTCACCCATTAAATATTTGATTCCTACTAATGTAAACAGCTACATCATTGGGAAAGCACTGTCCTTAAATGATGTTTAAAGATCAACCACTGACAATTTAGTCCAGAGAGGTGACTATAAATAGAGACAGATGAATGATCCCTTTCATGTAGTTACAGTTAACATACACAATGGTACACAATGCAGTCTGTTGATTATTCTGAGGCATTGCACTAAACCAATCAACTACATGGTAGACTACTACACAATCATTGCGGTACCTTGGATTAGAACGCTTAGTCTTTCGGTTTTTGTTTAATTGCATTATTTTTCTTTGAAGAAGTCCACAAAATTACCACACATTTTTGTTTCCAGCAATTGGTTAGTAGACCTAACTGTAGCTGGCATTTCAGTGTACGTTTAATGATATATAACATACAAATCGGAGTTTTGTAAAAAAGAAAAACCTTTCTGTCAAAAAGTGAGTCGTATATACAATATGCTAGCCATAAACACAAGTTAAATGTGGTGATTCCTCTTCAGCATAAAAAAAGACTGCAACGAATGGCCTTTGATCTTAGCGACACACCCATCTTGTCACATGCAAGACACATATTCACAAAAATGATGTAATTCAAGAAAACGTGAAAAAGGAGGCGGCAAGGGCTTCCAGTCACATTCTAGGAGATTTAGGGTGCAATTCTATCTGTTACAAGGCTGAGTCTGGAGCTCAGAAAACTTATATGTGAAATATGAAGAGGCTACCCTAAAATGAGCTTAAATTTTTATGATTGTTACGAAGGCCTTGAAACAAATTGTGTGTAACCGCCATTTGTTGGTGTTTGTGTTTCTAATCTATTTTATTGTAAGATGCATAGAATCATTGATGTTTTTAAACTAGACAGCATTATGTGGATAGTGATGCATTCTAGGTGATGCATTCTAGGCTCATCAGTCTAATCTCCTTTCCGCCATTTTACGTAAATGGCCCGTGAGCTTTTGGAGATTTCTGGCTTTTCTAGAATTTAGTCTCGGGGCACGGCTGTTATTAAGTAGCTTCATCAAAGAGGGAAACTGTGAAGACCCAAGTAAATAAGCAGGTGTTTCCATTACTTGAAAAACCTCTGAAGTACCTCGGTTGCGTGTTAATGTAGGAATATTAAATAAAAATTTATAATCCCTTCCCCACTGTTGATGCGCCTTGAGATCCTTCGTTGTTTATGTCTGATCTAAGACACCTATCGAATAACTTTATTTAAGTCAGATCCCTAGCATCACAGAAATCTGTGTGAATGCTTTAGCTTAGCATTAACACTTCTCCATTCTGTTTTTTGTTCTGTTTTTGCCCCAGGGGGTGTCTCCCTGATTGGATGTGCAGAACTAACAGAACAAGAGAGACGCGTCTCTGCAACTAAGGGAACCTATGGCAGAAATCCAGAAATACATCGGTAGGTATAAATCATGAGGACCAGAGGAGTCAGGAAAGGAAAGATGGGAAAAATGACCACTAATGGACGGAGGCAGTTTCTTTGCTCTCTGAAGTCTCCATTACTGTGGTGTGGATCTGTAACTGGGAATGATTCAACACACTGGGACAGTCCCATGCCCTACCATCTATAAAGGTGGGTGGGACGGAAGCTTATTATTGGCTCACTGGTTTGTTCTGTTGCCCCATTCCTCCAGAGGAGAGGGAGTAAATACCCCACCAACCCCAACCCCTTATTTGTATGAGGTTTGTCTGTTTCCCTTGTACTGTGCAGATTTCCTCCTGCTGTCTAAAGACTTACAGTCTGGCTAAGTGGCATCTCAGATTTGTGCTTTGTGTACGTGTGTGTATGTGTGTTATATATATATGTTACATTGTGGGAACTAAATGTCCCCACAATGTAATGAAAACCTGTTATTTTGACGTTGTGAGGACCATTTTTGCATGTGTGGTGTGTGTGTGCGCGTGTGTGTGGTGTGTGCGCATGTGTGTGTGCGTGTGATGTTTTTGTGTGTGTGTGTGTGCATGTGTGTGCGTGTGTGTGGTGTTTGTGTGTGTGCGCGTGTGTGTGTGTAGGTGTGTTTGCGTGTTTGTGTGTGCGTGTGTGTGTGGATGTGTGTGTGTGGTGTTTGTGTGTGTGTGTGTAAGTGTGTGTGCGTGTGTCAGCGTGCAGGTTCTTTTGGGCTGGTATCCCTTCCAGCTTAACCTGTGCTGCCAAGGAGCAATTCTGGCTGCATGAAGAGTTTGAAGATGGATGGATATGAAAGCAGGAAAACTCCAGCATCTTCTATACATGTGCAGCCAAACTAAATCTATGCTTCAATTTCACATCCATAGTGAATCAAAATATATCGAGATATATGTCACATAGATTCACTGCCCTGCAATATTTCGTTTGTCTGTTGTCTGCTTGTATAAGAAGACAGATCGTTGCAAGCACATGTCTGAGGTATCCAATGTCTCTGATACTGGATACTGTGCAGTATTAACTGCTGGTATCTGATCAGTCTCCAAGGGTTGTAAAATCCCTACAAAGAAATCTGTTTCACCAGAAATTATTGATAATTATCTGTATCTGCAATTTGTCTCCTGAACAGGTATTTTTTAGTGACAATAGAGGTGTGTGTCACAGCGGCCTCACTCTTCTTGCGGATCGGATTCCTGCCTTGCTGTCATGTCTGCAGTTATCGCATTGTCCTCGTCTTCACGTGTGTCTTCTCCAACAGTCCACAAAATGTAGCTAACTGGCATCTCCAAATTTTCTTTCTGTATGTTTGTATGCGAGTGTGTGTCCTGGGGTGGACTGGCATCCCATCCCATCAGCCCTGTTCCCTGTACTTCCTGTGATAGTCCTCAGGACCCCCTCGAGCCATATAAACAGTTATGGAGAATGGATGGACGTAATACACATTTCTATTTCCAGGATTTATTGTGTCTGGTTATAGATTTATCTAGCTGGATCTTCATATGAAAGTCATCTTAAAAGAGTAGAATTTTATAGGATTAGGTGCCCTTCAATGCCCGGAATTTAAATGTAAGCCATTGCATTCTAGTGTTCGTGTTGTATTTCATTGCACAGGGAAGTGAACATTTAATTGGAATTCTATATATATTGCACTGTCCAAAATGATGTTTTTCAAAGAAACATACTAACTGGCAGTAGATGTGTTGTTTTTAAATTTTAAATGCAATGGAATCCGGCCCAGCATCAACTCCGCCGGCTAATTAGACACACCAGAGATGAAAGTGAGGCTATCAAAGCCATTCTGTGACCAGGGCAGCAGCAGCCAGTCACAGTGACACCACAGCTTAGCCGGAGTGAGTGGAAGCAGACATTATGCACACTGCCACTTCCATGTACAGCTTGTTTGCACTATCTGAAGAGAGGCAGCCAAGAAACTTTGTAATTAACTCAAGCACTCCTAGGGTATGGTAGCCTGGTGGGGCGTGGTGACTCACTTTTCCCTCCTACGTCCTTGTTTGGGCGTTCAGACCACGCCCCCACTCTGTTGCTGCAGAGCTTGCATGTTCTCCCTGCATCATGTGGGCTTTATCCTGCTGTCCAATGACATGCAGGTAGACTAACTGGCACCTGTGAAATGCCATACCGCGTGCCTGTGCCTGGCGATGGACTGGCATCCCATCGGTGCTATACCCCAGCCGTGTGCCCTTTACTGCCTGGCGATGGGGTCCAGGCCCCCCCGCGACCGTGCCCAGAATAAGGCTGGATGGATATGGGGGATAAAATACATCATTACACTCATTTCGAAATTAGTTAAGGAACGGGATATCACAAGAAAGTTGGAGTACCTAAACGTTTCTTTACAGAAATAGATCCACCAAACACAAGGACCTGAAGGATGGTGAAATTGAGCAAACATCCTTACCCCTCTATCCAAAACCAGGAAACCCAGAGAGCCCCACCCCCACTGCACTTTTGGGGCTCTTTCTCTCACAGCTACAGAGCAAACTCACTTCACACAATTACCCGATGATTACTTGTCAGTAAACGGACTTGTCACCCAACCTCACCCCCCTCCCCCGTCCCTGAAACATCCATACTATCCCCACACCTTACAAATTGTTTCCTTTTAATGTCAAGATTGGTGGCTTGACATTGCCTGTGTGTCTCTGGGTCTTACTGACAACGTGCTGTGAAATGGGTGGGGCTTATTCTGCGGCCTGACACCCCCTTCGTTCTTCTGCGCCACCCAGCCTATACGCAAATAATACACAACCTTTTTATGCCGCTGGGCAAGACTGGGGAAAATAAATCATGGACGGCTGATCTATATTATTATTATATTACATTATTATACTGCACAGTATTATATCGCACATGGATCTGAATTGCTAATACCTGTTTCTTCATGTATGTTTTTCAATTATCTACTTAAATTACGTTGCCATATCAGGCCTGAACCAGTGATTTCTTCTTCAGATATTACTAAGTGATTTTCTATCTTGAGAGTGCTTAGCTGTGCTCTTTTACTACATTTACTGACTAGGCATACTACAGTAAACCTATAAAGTTCCTTATTAATATTTTATTTGGGCTTAATTGCTCTTACTACCAGGAGAATGCTGTGTGTGCTGTAGATAATGGTTCAATGGGACAGTTAATGACTTAGAAACCCAGTGGGCTCCATATCTGACTTTACCTCAATGGTCCATGTAGCATCTTTGCAAAAACAGGCTCACGCCACCAGCATCCATTTATTTATGTTAGGTTTGTTCAGAGCTAATTTCCCCTGGACACTACCACTTGTCTGAGAAAGTGAAATTCTAAAAAGCCAAATTATTTTTACATAATGCATGTGGCATTCTTGCATTGTCGAATAATAACAATGTCTGAGATTTCTGATAGTATTTCTGAGACAGATAATATATTTTTATTCATTGTTAGATGAACAATAATTGGTAACATGGTAACACTTGTCACGCCGAGCAGCATAGCCCCCACTCAAGGCGTGAGCTCCGGGCGCGCCCCAGGGAAAGGGCAGATGAGACAAGGGAAGACTGGACCTGGAAGACATGAACAAAGACAGGGAACAGGACCGAGACACAAAACAAACAAAGGGGAAATAGCCAAGACAGGAACTGACAAAGGAAGGGGTACGCAGACAGACAGACCAAGAAGGGAGACAGAGGGGGAACACTGACGGGAGAAACAATCGGACCAGGAGGGAACAGTGGAACCGATGGGGAACGAGGAGCGGAAACAGAAGGGATGAAGGGACTAGGGGCAGAGACAAGAGGCCAAACAGGGACAGAGGAGGAGTTAAGGGGAGCCCGGGGGAGCCCAGACGGTCGACGGGCAGCGGCCAGGGGGGCCGCGGGCGAAGGAGTGGAGGGAGTAGGAGGGGACCACGAAGGAGATAAGAAAACAGGACATAGGATGGAGGAACGAGGGACAGACACAGGAAGGGACTGGGGATCGAGGGGAGTCCGAGGGACCCAGGATGGGGAACAAGTCGGGGGGGCCGTAAATGGCCCAGGGACGGGGCCAGGGGAGGTCCCCCAGGAAGGCCTATGGCCTGGAGCAGCCGGTCTGGGAACGGCCGACGCTGTGAGTCGGGGTATCGTCGGTAGGCCTGCTGAGGACCGACAGGCCTCTGCCTGCAGACCCCCAGGTGACCCCGGAGTCAGGGCCTCTGCCCGGAGAGACGCCGGCGAGGCAGGGGTCTGTGTCCTCTCCCCTTACAGGACACCGACAGGCGAGGCAGTTGCCGGCGTGGACCCAACCGGGGCACTGGCTCACCCATCAGGGACGTCCCCGATGGATCCCACTGCAGCTCCTCCTCGGCAGAGGAGGGAGTGGGGGGCAGGTCGTCTGGGACCTCCTCGGGGACATGGCCAAGGGCTGGACCAATCGGAAGCCCTGGGGCAAGGGCCACTGAGGCATGAGGCGCAGGGGCGGGAGACGCTGGGACTCAAGGGACTCTGGGGCAAGAGGCTGAGGGGTGTCCGCCTCTGGGGCGAGAGGCGCAGGCGGGCAGGAGCCCCGGGGGTGAGAGGCACAGGCGGGCGGCAGGCGGACCTGCGGCGGGCGGCTGCAGGCAGATCAGTCGACGGGGCAGAGGCTGCAGGCTGGGCAGCCGGCTGGGCGGAGGCTGCAGGCAGGGCAGCCAACGTGGGGGCAGCCTCGGGCTGAGTAGCTGGCTTGGGGGCGGACGCAGGCGGCACAGCCAGAACTTGTGGCATTTCTGGGTCCTCGGGTGAAGAGGCTGCTGGCGCTTCAGGAACCTTCCAGGCCGGTGCGGGGGAAGCAAGCACCCTCCCTCTAAGGACCGTGGGGACCCGGGGAATAGCATCCCACATGGCCCTAACACCCCCTGTGCCCAGGCGTGCCTCTCGATAAAAGCATCAGTCCAGGGGAAGCGGCTCGGTGATCCATTCCCAGGACGGAGCTTCTCCGGGGAAGGGGAATTCCCCCTCCTCTTCGTCGGGGAGACCCTGAGGATAGAGTGCGGCGAGCCCCAGGGAGATTATCCGCTCTTCCTCTGGATCTCTTCTCCATCGCCGCCGTCTCTCTCATCGGCCCACGTCCTTCGGAGGGGGAGGCGTCGGTTCTGGGAAGGGTCTTCCTCCATGGGGGTGTTCTGCACTGCAGCCCGCCGAGCTCAGTTCGCCTCTAGCCGCTGCAGCAGCGCCCCGAGGTTGTCGCGTACCTCTTGCAGGGGGTACTCCATCCCGGGAGGGGGAGCCTAACTCAGGAGGTTAGCACTTTGGCTGACCATCCACAGAGCCAGAGGGTCCTCCTGGACCTCCGGTTGCTTGAGCCAGAAAAGCACCTTGTGCATTAAACCGAATCGCTGCTCTTTGTCCGGTTGGGGTGCTTTGTCAGGGAGATCTGTCATTCTGTCACGGCAGGCGGGTGAACAAAACGGGGCTGGAGACGTGACGTGGGGCAGAGGAACGGGTTTATTCAGGAAGTCGGGGCAGGAGAACAGGACGGGAGCAGGGCAGGCGGGCAAAACAGGCAGACAGGGCTACAGGGCAGGACTTACGAACGGTCAGACGAATTACGCAGATGACAGATCTAGTGAAGACTGCTACAGATGCCGACTAAATACAGGCGGGTAAGGCAGGCACGGATAGACAGCAGGTGGTTTCAATCAGGATCAGACACGAGGTAACGAGGGGGGCGTGGCACACACGAGGCTCGGACGGGCGGATCATGACAACACTCTATGAATGCCATGTCTATAAAAATCTATGAACACATTTATAACATATTATAATGCATTCATGAAGCATTATAAATATAACACATTACAGTCATGTTCATTGTGCATTGTGAATGCTTTATGAATCTCTCATCTATATTGTAATGCACTATAAATACCTTCATAATGTAGTATAATGCATCCTTAAGTCTTACACCAACTATTATGTAAAATCCCATTATGAAGGGATCTATAGTGCAATATAGATGAGAGCTTCATTGGAGCTTATGTTATATCATAATCAACACTATAATGTCTTGTGACTGTCAACATAAGATTTTGTAATGCTTTATTAATTCCTATACGGACCATTATAATGCATTGCAATCTTTGGTGCGAAACACAATATAGCTTCAAGTGAAGGGTCACAAAATATATTTGTGATATATTTCAGCTCATAATGTTCTGTGAAATTTTGACAAAATCATGACAAACATAGTTGACACTGTCGTCTGGAATTTTGGGTGTGTATCTATCTGTAATTTTTAGTGTCTGTGCTATGCTGCTTGTATGTGAGCGTTACTTGTGTGACTGTTTATATGTGTGTTCACAGTCATCAGTTTTTTTGTGTGTGTGTTTTTCAATGTCCCTGGCTTAAGAAGCATATAATTGAAAGGTAGCTTTTAAAGCTACAATTTATTTATTAAAAGTAGCTAAGGTACCGCCAAGCTACTACTTTATTTTAGTAGTTAGCTACACTACAAGCTACAGTGAAAAAGTAGCTAACTACATCAAAGCTATTTCATCCTGTAACACTTAAAATTCGTGCCATAGGATACTCTTAAAGCACATTCATTTAAAAAAATATATGAAACATAACATTAAAAGTAAGAAAATCTATATTTTTTTTAATAATGTACTGTAAAATCACAATGAGGTTTCAAAAATGCTTCTTTGTTTGGTGTAAACCAAGAGTACTTCACAATTGCTGTGTGAAAAGTAGAAAGGTTACAATTAAAAAAGACATTTCTGTATTTACATGTTATGTTTTATATTTACAAATGTATACTGTACTTTGAGCACTGCAAACAGCAGCCTGAGCACAAGATTAGTGAATGAGCATCTCACGGGGATGCGTTTTTTGTCACGCTACATTGCAATTTGTACAAACAAAAAAAATAGTTATCAGAAAAGCTACAGTGTTTTATGAGTAGCCACATTACTAATAAGCTACTGAAAAAAGTAATTAAGTTAGTAGCATTGCTAATTTTAGTTAACAATTCAAGACAAAATTTAACTTTATTCATGAAAATAATGGATTTTGTTTTAAAATGGCTTTATTTTAGTCTATTCATTGCTCCATTGTGTCCCGTGGAACATTTCATATTTTACTCATGCTCTTCTGGGATGTGATGGATGTCCTCATCATTGGTATTATCTGGATTTGCTAAGTGGGCCATGGTCACTTTGAAAAGCCATTAGGTTAGTCGGTTAGGGCTTCTGCATTTTCAGGTCTTCGACTTCTACATTGTGATCTAACTCTCAAAAGTTCTGTTTTGCGAATCAGATGCTTGTGCAGTTTGAACTAAAATGTATTTTCAGTTTGTTGACCCAGTTGAATTAATCACCTTCTTCAGGATTAAAATTAATTGTTTGAATTCTGCTGCAGGGAGAGTTGTGCATTTTAGGCTCAGTGGTATGAAATGATTCACATGAGAGGAGATCGTCCTCCTGTATTACTCACTGTAATATGTCGCGGCCTAGTGAGAGTAGGTTGGAGGATAGAATGTGATGGCTCTCTGCAGTGCCTGTGCAATGAGGTATTGTCACTTCCACCAGTGCTATGCCTATTGCACCTGTGCCTGAAAATGAAAAGCTGTTTTCTCTGTGGACCAGCGCACAGCATACCCACCCGTTTGTCTCTCACGTTGCCACTTGCCGCCTCCATGTAAATATTGCAGATGCTCCACTACTGCCGAGCTCGCTGGGAGTGATTTTCAGCAGGCGGAGCGAGAACCTCGTTTATGAGTCCTGGCAGCAGCTGCAGGCGGATCCAGCAGAGCGTTTCGCTCGCCCCTTTAAATCTTCCACACGCTTATTTTCGGTTTTCAGCCGTTTAACTTAAAAGCCTTTTTAATTTCCTACCGCGCACATTCTGCCATCATGCCGTCGCAAGCTGTAGCCGTTTTAGTGCCATGAAAAACACACGTGTTAACTTTACGATCGCAGACGGCACCGGAGTTCTGGCTCGGATCTCTAAAAGAATCGCAGTGTCAATCAGGCTGAGGGATCTCCTCGCCGAATCCTCATCGGCGAATCCGTGCTATAAACTGGGCCTGTGGCGCTTTGTGCGGGAGGCTAGAGGAAGGAGCCTGGTGGTGACTGATAAAAACCGGGACTCTGCATCTCTCCCACATCCTGTGGTAGTGCAGGGGATCGCCGCGGGCCAGTTCTTCCCGGATAAGGCCCATTGAAGCGCCAGCATAAGCAGTGCAGCAAGGGGGGGGGGCAGTCGAAGAGTTAACAATAACGTCGAGAGCTTGTGGGAGGCTGTCGTTTGAAGTGTGGCCTCGGGTGCGCTGTTCTTCCGCAGACTGAGAGGGCGAGGGAGGGAGGCAGGCAGCAAAATGGGGAGCTGACAGGGGAGGGGGGGGGCAGTCACTGTTATTAGTGATGCGCCCCTCCTCACCCCACCTACACCACAATAAGACTGCAGCTCACTGTAAATGCACTATGGCAAAAATAGCATGAGTGAGGCTGAATGACTAAGAACGACTTGTCAGGAGAGGAGGATCTCTCTCTCTCCCTCTCTCTTTCTCTCTCCCTCTCTCTCTCTTTCTCTCTCTCTCCCTTTCTCTCTCTCTCCCTCTCTCTCTCTTTCTCTCTCTCTCTCCCTTTCTCTCTATCTCTTTCTCTCTTTCTCTCTCTCTCTCTCTCCCTTTCTCTCTCTCTCCCTCTCTCTCTCTCTCTCTCTCTCTCTCACTCTATCTCTCTCTCTCCCTCTCTCTGCCCAAACAGCACAAATGTCT
>JABFEB020000039.1:8337812-8348286 GCA_019775895.2 Stomatorhinus ivindoensis | reverse complement strand
GGGGGGGCAGAGTGATGCCCCCTCCCACCTGTCTCCCAATCATGGTTTATTTTCCGAATAGATTCATTAGCACAAATTTATAAAGAAGGCATTTCCAAATCATATGACTCTGTGGTGCCATGGCTGGTTCTGTCTCCTTACACCTCAGGGGCCTGGGTTTGAGTCTCAGCTCCAATGGTACTTCTGCGGAGTTCCCATGTTTTTCCGGTTTCATCACAGAGCTTCTTTCAAGAAATTCTATTTCCCCCCACAGTCCAAATACATGCTGAGGTTTACTGGAACTACCAAGCTGTCTATAGGGGTGAGCGTGCCCTGTGATGGTTTGGAGCCCCATTCTTGTGCCCATAGGCTCCAGACCCCCCCCCCATAGGATAAGCGGTTACAGTAAATGAATGACTATTAACTGCATTTTTTAAAATGTATTCTTTAAAATATCACATGTTTAAAGTATCTAATATACAGTGAAATCTATTTTAAACAGGATGTTTGTCAGTTTCTCTCTTTCTCTGCGTACTAGGTTCCTGTGCGTGAGTGAATTCACCATGGACCAAGTGCTCCATCACCTTCTCCTCCTGGGAACCACGGTGATGATAGTGCACGCCTGCCCGAAGTACTGCGTCTGCCAGAACCTGTCCGAGTCATTGGGCACGCTCTGCCCATCAAAAGGGCTGCTGTTTGTGCCACCGGACCTGGACCGACAGACAGTGGAGTTGAGGCTGGGCGGGAACTACATCGTCAGGGTATCACGGCAGGACTTTGCCAACATGACGGACCTGGTGGACCTGACGTTGTCACGCAACACTATCAGCTCCATCCAGCCGCTCTCCTTCGCCGACCTGGAGAACCTACGGGCGCTGCACCTGGACAACAACCGGCTGGTGGAGATCGGGACTGACGACCTGCGCGGCCTGCTCAACCTGCAGCACCTCATCCTCAGCAACAACCAGCTGAGCCGTGTCTCTGATCGTGCCCTTGATGACCTCGTGCCCTCCCTGGAGGACCTGGACCTGTCGTACAACAACCTACACCGACTGCCCTGGGATTCCGTACGACGGATGGTCAACTTGCACCAGCTCAGCCTTGACCACAACCTCATCGACTATATCCCCGAGGGCACCTTCGCTGACCTCGAGCGCCTTGCCCGCCTGGATCTCACCTCTAACCGGCTGCAGAAGCTACCACCAGACCCCATCTTTGCACGGGCCCAGGAGAGTGTAGCGCCAGTCACTCCATATGCGCCGCAGCTGTCTCTCAGCTTTGGCGGGAACCCCCTGCACTGCAACTGTGAGATGCTTTGGCTGCGACGCCTCGAGAGGGACGATGACCTAGAGACCTGCGCTTCTCCTCCACGCCTGAAGGGGCGCTACTTTTGGTCAGTTGCTGAGGAGGAATTCATCTGTGAGCAGCCCCTCATTACCCAGCACACTCACAAGCTGCTCGTGCTAGAAGGGCAGAGCGCCAGCCTTAAGTGTGTAGCTGCCGGAGACCCCACGCCTTCCGTCCACTGGGTGGCTCCTGATGAGCGCCTGGTGGCTAATTCCACCCGGGCTGTAGTCTATGAGAATGGCACTCTGGAAATCCTTATCACCACGACCAAGGACTCAGGTGCTTTTACATGCATTGCGGCCAACGTGGCTGGCGAGGCAACCGCTGTGGCGGAGCTGTCCGTTGTCCAGCTACCCCATCTCAGCAATGGCACCGACCGCGCCACACAGCCCAAATCGCGCCTTTCTGACATCACTAGCTCCAACAGGGCTGGCAAAAACGATGGAAAAAGCCAGCCCGAGAGGTCGGTGTCTGTGTCTGAAGTGACCGCTGTCTCCGCTCTAGTCAGTTGGTCCGTCAGTGGTGGTGCCCCGAGAGTCAAGATGTACCAGCTACAATACAACTGCTCCGACGATGAAGTCCTAATATACAGGTAAGAGAAACTGCAGGGAACTGACTCGTGTTCATTACTTTCAGCCTCACAGTGAACCTCATCACCGAGCCTTTGTAGAACGGACTTGATGCTGACAAACGTGGTTTAACAAAACTCTGCTGCTAGCAGTGACGTGAACTAGTGGGCGAGGAACCTGACTTATAAGCAGAAGGTTAAAAGTTTCCTTTCTGGCATGAATACTGTTGTGCTCCCTTGAGCACGGTACTTAATGTGAAATTGCTTTCTGTGTGCATCCAAGCGAAAAATAGAAAAAAAAATACAAAATGAAAACCGCTAAGTCGCCTTAGACAAAAGCCTGTACTAAGCAGCAAATTAGATAATGACAAAGTGTAACTCATGGTGATTAATACTGTCTGGAAAACAACATAATGCATGGATTGTCCACTGTCAGCTGAAGAATGCACTTTTGGTGGATTTAACCCTTTTGTAACCTAAGCGTTCATGCTCTGCTTTTTTTCTGTTGATTTCATTTAATCAGAGCACATCCAGGAAATGGATTGCAAAAGCCTACAGATCAAACACTCACGTCCTACATTCCGTGAGCTGAGTACATCCGTCCATGTTCTCCAGCTTCCTGTTGCTCCTGCAGAGAGAACATAGCTGTATTTCATTTTGCTCCACATCCTTTTGTTATGTTATGTTATAACACGGTTATGAGGAAGAACCCAAATTTCCAGGCTCCTGGATTTTTACACGTTCATGTCAGATCAGGTGCTAGTCATCACCGCTGAAAGAGTCTCTTGTTCCCATAGTATGAATCACCAGCTCTCATTCTGATAGTGTCAAAACTAGTTTTTCCCTCATGTCAAGACTATGAATACTTCAAGTTTGTGGTAGAACACCATATATTTGAGAATTTTCATTTATTTCCTTGCAGCTAGTAGCCCAGTTTACTCACTCGATTATATCTAGATTATTCTTTATCCTTTCATAGCACCAGTGATCCATGACAAGCTTAGTACTAGCGATCACAAAGTTATAAGCATGAAAATGAATTTTATTGTCAATATTACTGTATAAAAATGTAAGCAATGCTTATTGACAGACAGATACTAGGATAACATGACAGGTGTTGACTGCAAAATCAGACAGAGTACTTACCATTCGGGGAGAGTGCAGACTGTGCTCTCTGTACGCTCCAAGCACGTATTTGGAAATAAATTATCGTTTAAAGGGCACAAGCAAAAACAAAAGGGTGGTTCACTTTGTGAGCTACAACAATAACAAACTGTCTGAATACATTTTGGACCAATGCTGAGGCTTTAAGGCACAGTTTTTGGTTTTTGTCTCCCAGCATCTTCCAGTTTGCTGGTTGCCATGAATGACAACACTATAGCAGGACAGCAGAAGGGTCCGTCGTGGGTTAGCAGCATAAGGACGGGGCGTACAGGGCTCTGATTGGGCTGTCAGGGGCGTACAGGGCTCTGATTGGGCTGTCAGGGGCGTACAGGGCTCTGATTGGGCTGTCAGCCAGGCTTCTAAATAAGCTACAGGCGGGATCTACAGATTTGCTGTGTTGTAGCCTTTCCAAGCGCTACATTTCCTGGGGTTCTCTTGTTTAATCCCACACAGTAATCTGATTCACAAATGATGCCCCATTTCTTCAACATTAGGGCTGTTATTTATTAGCTCCCAGTAGCAACATCTTATTGGAATCAAATTATTAAATAACATTTTGATTAGATAAATATAGTCATCAAAATCAGTATGTCATAATGTGAATTTAAGTACATATGCAGGCTATCTGTACATAAGTTTACCAGAACTGGAATTTATTTTTGCATTTTTTAGTAATATATAGTATTTTGTACTGTCCTTGTAAAGAAGTGTATGTGATAAGGATGTGATTAGGGTAGGATGCGTATTGATATCTCTTCGTCGTCAATGATGTCTATAAATTGAACAGGCTGTGTACACAGTGATATAGCTTCAGTAGATGCAGGTGCATCCACATGCGTATTAATATCTTGGTGTAGGAGAAGGCTCTGGTGCAATGGAGTTCATCTGGCAGAAGCCCTAGAATCCCACACACTGCAGGTGACTGCAGTGTCTTGTTCATGTTCTACTTTCTCAAAAGTGCGGGCACTTACTTATTACATTTACTTATTGTGCTTCTGTAAGTATATTTTAATGTAATATTTCAGCGTGCCTGCAAGAAAATCCGTCCGTGCTCAACAGCATGGAATAGAACGTATGCTGCAGTTTTAGTTGGAGGGCAATTTGAGTCTCCAGCCAGCTCTCTGTGTGGAGTTTGCATGTCCTCATGCTGTTTCTTCCAGTTTCCCTTCTGACACCAAAAACCTGCTACGGTGAACTGGAGTTGTCTGGTGAAGTGAATGGTTTGTGAGCGAATGGTAGCCCTGTGACGTGTAGCTGCCCCGCCCAGGGATGTTCCCTGCGTTGCACCTGTAGCTTCCAGGATAAGCTCCAGACCCCTGCAACCCCACATGGGACAAGTGGGTATAGAAAATGGATGGAGGGATGGATGGATAGTTTTAAAATGAGATCACAAAGGAACGTACACATTGAAATATATTTCTGTCCTGCTCCGCATTGGGGCTTCCTGATTTACACGCCAGAACACTGACAACTTGCAAGTGATTGACTTCAAATGTTCTTCATACCTTTTCTGTATCTTTTCTTCAAATGTGTGAAAACATCACTTAAAGAGGTAATTATAAATCCAGTCTATTGCATCCTGGATGGAAAATCTTATATTTCCTCATTTTACTATTTCTGGCAAAGCCCTGAACCCTTCTTCCGACTGGTAATTCATATCCACTCCAGCCCCCAAAGCTGTACTTTAAACTGGGCTCATTCTGAACTTCATCGGAGCATCTTTGAACTGCCTGCTCTCCCCTATGTGGGAAACACTCGACTCTGCATTTTTATCTGATTTATGATAAGGCTCACCAGCCATTTTCTTGAGTGTTGCTTTGTGGCAGCGTGTTTGAATTTAACGAGATGAATCTAATAAGACAGACAGCCTGAAATACGACATGACCGCAATCAGAGGAGGCATGAGTGAAAAAAAAGAATTGCTGCATTTCGCAATGTCTATAGATTGTTTTTTTAACATGAATTAAATATTAATTCCCGCATTTTTAGACACTGAAGACTTTTTTGGCCTATTTATTATTTATTGTATTGTTTTTCTGGTTTAAAATTGCAGTCAGTTTCATTACAGGATTTCCCCTCTGTTTCTGTCATCCAGGGAGTCATGGTGAGGCATAAAGCCCAAGCCCCCCCCCCAATATACACCCCTTTATAGTCTCTGGACACACTTCCCTGATCTATTTAACTGCACGTCAGGTTCACTTTTTCCCAGACACATCTGATTGACAGGACTGGGTCACTGGGGGCCGAACAAACTTCCACCCTCAGTGCAAACTGCATTTAATGTCATTAGTAATCTTCTCTGACACGGTGACAGTGTTGTTATTTGTACCCAGACACGTCAACTTTGAAAGTATGTGTGTTAGACAGGAGGGGGTGGAAAGATCCGCAAACATTGAAAAGATGGATCCCAAGTTTACATCCCTGTACTGTACAGACTGCATTTCATTTGCAGTAAAAACCTGTCTCCTTGTCTCCTTTCTAAAAAGCTGTGATTCAGCCTATGACCTTCCTTCAACCCCTATGAAAACATCAGCTTGGACATGTATATGACACAAGGGACCAAGGGGCAGAGAAATGTATAGCAGAGAATTTCCACCTGCCAAAAAGCGTAATCTTGGAGACATTAAAACAAGCACTCACCTTGCCCCGTTTTTCCTTATTTTTCTGTTGCGTGACTCTGAAATGTGATGAGGACAGCTAAGCTGAACTCCGGCACAGATGGTTCACAGACCTTGGCTGTCAGTTAAAAACCAGGCTGAGAAAATATGCCGGAGAGCAGAGTCTGATCGCAGATTCTCGTTGATGCTGGTTATTGGAGTGACCATCCATAGCATTCAGGGAATGAACAGGAATGTTAAATGGTTTACTCAGAGCTTATGTTTGAAAACTACGTTGGTGTAACATGCATGTGTTTAGACCTTAATCGTAGACTTTTAGTCACATCCGCCCATTGAGATCTTGGTGTTAAAGTGGTCGTTGCAGCTGATTTCTCTCTGGTTTTTTGGTCTTGAAGGATGATCCCCGCGTCCAGTAAAGCCTTCCTGGTGACAAACCTGGTGTCGGGGACACGCTATGACCTGTGTGTCCTGGCCGCATGGGAGGACACGGCCACCACCCTCACTGCCACCAACGTGGTGGGCTGTGTGCAGTTCTTCACGCGCGACGACTACCCTCAGTGTCAGGCACTGCGCGGGCAGCTCCTGGGCGGCACCATGATCCTCGTGGTGGGTGGCGTTATTGTGGCCACCCTGCTGGTTTTCATCGTCATCCTGATGGTGCGCTACAAGGCAGGACCAGCTGAGGAGGTGGCAGTCAAGCTGTCTGCCGTCAGCGATACTTATTCACAGACTAATGGGAGTCGCATGGTGCAGAATGGAGCGCCAGCCACCCCACCCAAGCCCAAGGTGACACTGCGGGAGGAGGTGGTGACGTTCAGGTGTAGCACCCTGCAAGGAAACCTCACAGTCTCTTCTTCCTCTACCTCCTCGTCCTCCTCCTCACTGGGAGGCCGAAATGGAGATGGTCACAACCAGGGCACCTCGCTCGGAAGGAGGTGGAAGCCAGTCCACTCTAAGGTGCGACCCAATTTGGACCACCTCTTGGGGGCCATCACCTCCTTGGAGTTGAGGGGTCAGGCTGCAGGAAGAGACCCAGGCTCCTCTGCTGCAGGGGTGCTCCCCATGGCTCCTTCCACGGACCGGGAGCCTCTGCTGGGCACGCCGACGGACTCCCGGCTGAGTCGGTTGCTTACACTCCCACTGGAGAGCAACAGGCCCAGAAGGAGCCAGTCCTTTGACATGGGGGATGTGGGTGGGGACGCGGCGGCTGCCCCTAGCACACAGGCACGGCCCTACCCCCGCAAGGTCAGGAGCGTCTGGACCAGGAGCCTCTCTGTGAACGGGATGCTGCTGCAATGCGATGAAGATGCAGAGGAGGGCAAGGGGAGCCTGGAGGGTTCAGAGTGGGTCCTGGAGAGCACGGTTTGACAGCACAGTGCCCCACCCTAAAGGCCACCTTCCTGACCCCAAGGAGACCATTTCCCAGACAGCCAAATTGAGGGAAGGGCTGCCGAATCCACATCTCAGCCTCGCCACAACACTGTAAAGGGTGATTCCACCCTGTGCCATAATATAGGAGCAGGAAGAGGAGCAGGAAGAGGAGCAGACAGCAAACACCAGCCCAGCCTCTTCCTCCGGAACTGGACAGAAACACAGTGAGAATCCATATAATCTCTCAGTCGCGTGACCGATATCACATCCAAGATTCATCCGCATCGGGGTCAGGAGGCGTGGCCAGATGATAACTAGCCATAAGATTATGGGTCGGGGCGGGGGGGACATTAACCCACACATGTAAGACTGCTGCCGACACGGTGGGCAGTGCGGGATTAACACTCTCCCCCAGCTTTGTGGCCTCCACATGCGAGTGGCAATGCTGAGTAGGGGACAGGTGCTTCTCTGAAGAGAAGCGTGAATAAACACGGTCAAGGCACTCCCCTGCACATCACCACCTCTGCGTCACGTCCGTCAGGCTGCACGGATTGCGGTGACGGAGGGGAACGCCTGAATATTAGACTCCGGACCCCCAGTGTAACTGACAGACAGATATGTTTATTTTGCTTTATTCTTTTCAGGTCAGACATTTCTGTTCCAGCCTGTTATTTCCCTTGTTGAAGGGGTTTAGAGCATGTGGCAAACACAGGCATCTTCATCCATTTTCTTTTACCTTTAGTTGTGTCTCTTGTCAAAATTTCATGCCAAACATGTCTTTTTTGTTGTTCTTTTCTGAAACTATTTTTATTGCACTACCCAGTTTGCAGAAGGGAATGGATAGCATCTAATACAGTTGATGTCAGCATTCTGACAGGCTATTAGTAACTGAATACACTGAATACAGGGAAGAATGGGAATAATAAATGTCTTATTTCGGTGCTGTTCCAGCTGGACTATGAAGGATTTTGCATGGGATTACAGATTCAGACGATGCAACCGGTTCCCACATCACACATTTCTTTCTCAGCACAATCCATTTGAGGGTTTGCTCTTGGCATCTTCATGGGACTGTGTGAAATTCTGAGCTGAATCATCCGAGCTCTTGCGACCCCAATCTGCTCGTCACACTTCCTTCTGTTCATGCTGCCTCTCTAACTCATTGCTACTCCCAGCACTGTATATTGAATTTGTGTAAAAATGAAGTGAGACTAAGGCTGAAGTTACTGTACAGTAGCACTATTAATATTTCAGTTTGGCAGACCTGTAGAAGGTGCCCGATTTGGATTGTTATAACACACTTGTGTTCGTTCCTATCTTGGACATGTTGAAAATGTTTCTGTGGTCAAACACTTTTTTTGTTCTTGTTTTGTTTTTGCTACAAAATGATAAATATCAAGACTTTCTAAAATGTGTTGGGTGTTTTATTTATGTCTTGATGTCATAGAAAACTTTTTCTGCTGTATGTAATGCGAGCCCAGTTAGTAATGCCAAAAAATGTAAGAATAGTAATATAGCAGAAGAGATGGGATGATTACAAATCAGGTAAGTGTACACAGAAGGAGCATGTTCCATCCACTTATGGTTTCTATCTTTCCATTCTCCTCACTGACCTGATGCTCAGAAACTTGGGAAGAGTATTTCTACATGACCTACAAGTAGATCATTTAGCTTACATGAGCCTAGTAACACTATATGGATCATTGTCACGTTGTATAAAATCAGGCACCTAGCCATACAGTCAGTTTACAAACACTTGTAAAACAATGGGTCATTCCGAGGAGTTCAGTGAATTCAAGCGTGGTACAGTCATAGGATGCCACCTCTGCAATAAGTCAGTTTGTGAGATTTATTCCCTGCTAAATATTCCATAGTCAGCTGTAAGTGGTATTTTTGCAAAGTAGAAGCATTGAGGAACAACAAAAACTCAGGCACGAAGTAGCAGACCATGCAAAGTAACAGAGTGGGGTCGCCAAGTGTTGAGGAGCGTAGTGCGGAAAAGTCGCCAACGCTCTGCTGACTGAAAAGCTGCAGAGTTCCAAACTTCCTCTGGCATTAACCTCAGCACTGGGAGCTTCATGGAATGGGCTTCCATGGCCTAACAGCTGCATACAAGCCTCACATCACCAAGCACAATGCCAAACATCTGATGGAGTGGTGTAAAGCATGCAGCCATTGGACTCTGGAGCAGTGGAAACAAGTTCTGTGGAGGGATAAGAAGCCTGATGGATGAGTCTGGGTTTGGCAGATGCCAAGAGAACATTACCTGCCTGTCTGCATTGTGCCAAATGTACAGTTTGGTGGAGGAGAGATAATGGTAAGGGGTTCTTCTTCAGGAGTTGGGCTATGCGACTTCCAGTGAAGTTAACTCTTAATGCTTCAGACATTTTCGGTAATTTTATGCTTACAACTTTGTGGGAACAGTTGAGGGAAGGTCCTTTTCTCTTCCAGAATGACGGTGCCCGGTGCACAAAGCAAGGTCCATAAAGACATGCTTGGGGGAGATTGCTGTGGAAGGATTTGATTGGCTCGCACAAAGCCCTGACCTCAACCCCATCAAGCACCTTTGGGATGAACTATAATGGATTATTGTGAGCCAGGTCTTCACATCCAACTTCAGTGCCTGACCTCACAAATGCTCTTCTGGATGAATAGGTCCTAAGGCTTTTGTCCATACTGTACATGCCTGGTAAAATTCAAGAGCTACATCTGCTATTCAGAAGCTCATACCAACAAGTATAGTGGTAGTACTCATGGTTTATGGATACGTTGCTGCATTTGGACCTGGATAACATCACTTCATTGCAGAGAGTTTGACAATAGTTTATGAACTGCACAAGAAAATATCTGGCCACTCATCCATAAGCTGCGCATAAGAGACAGCGATCACACATTGGTCAATGCACATTAGAATGGCTGGAGAAAAAAAAAAAAAAGTTTGAGACTGACCCACAAGGGTTCCAGACTGAAATGAAAATGGTTGTATATGCGGCCATTTATTGAGAGTGTGTGAGTTAAAATTTCACGTGGTCACATCTGTGCCAGCGTGTGATATTCACTTGGATGTTTTGCTCCTGCACAGGTACTGCATTAATGAATTGTGATTGAAATATGTTTTTTCGTCTTCCCTGGCTCACTTTGGCTTTTTTTCCTCAGTTGGTCTCTCCCTACCTGCATGCAGGAGTATGCAAATATACACACACCCATGATAGAACAGGTAAAACAATCCCTTTAACTGTGGTTCTAAAAACAAAGGCATCTAATAGCTGATTATTAAAAAAAACTTATAATAAAGCAGAGGAGGCTGCTGGAGAGCGAGAGCCAGAGAGAGGTCCTGTGTAGAGTTGGGCGATATCTACCTAATTGGCACGTGACGACGTCTATAGTGATATCTACCTAATTGGCACGTGACGACGTCTATAGTGAT
>JABFEB020000039.1:8311051-8329193 GCA_019775895.2 Stomatorhinus ivindoensis | reverse complement strand
TGTACCTATTCCTCTGATTCTCATTTTCAGTGCTAGCTAGTAGTAACCACTAGATGGCATGTTAAACCAAAATGCCTTAGATGTTATGATTATCTATTCAAAATCTCTATCACATTGCATCTAAATGTATTTATATAATGTTGCACTATATTTAGTGGTATTTTTCTTAAGATTCATTAGTTAAGATAATGATTGTGTTTCACTTCAAATATCATAGGTAAATTAATGCATAAATATACCGTTATAGCTATCTGCTGATGAAATAACTGATAAAATAAATTATGTTTGAATAGCAAAACAATAGCAGCCCTATTCTGAAAAGTATATATTAAAATGTGTAAATAATTCATGAAAATGTATTTGCTCAAAAATCAAATAATCACTGCTTGTGAAACATGTATGGAATGGACATTGTAATAAGATCACAAAATGATAAAAAATTATCAAATGAATCCAGATGAAGCTTGACCTGTGACCTGTGTCTGCTGAGAAAACATACTTTGTTTAGTCATTTAGTATGCTAAAAGGTCAGTTAGTATGCTAAAAGGTCCGTTAGTGTATTAATAGGTGAGTTAGTATGCTAAAAGGTAATGGCAGTGAAAACAGAAACTGAGGTAACATAGCTATGATTAACAAAAATACTCCTGGGAAAGTCAACAACTAACAATGATGTTTATATTCTTTGGTCCAAAATCCAGGTGGAAATTTAGAGACTGGCAAGCAAATATTAAAAGTGTTGTATCCAGAGCAATCACCTGAGTAAGCCATTTGGAAAATCAATGCCAGATGGCCCGATGAGTCATCGCGGCTCATTTTCTCAGCTTTCATGGTCATCTTTTCTAGACACGTATACAAACAGTAGTTATTGATTTATTGTGACTGAGGATTGATTCAGGATTTTCGCTGCTGTTTTTAAAACTTTAGAGTTCTACATGATTGTCAGTTAACAACTCTGATATATATGTTACAATGTATGAATTGTCTCCATTAGATTCACCATGAACAGAATGTGCCTCATCCAGTGTAGATTGAGTGCCATCTCTACAAGAATACAGGTGACATTCTTCTGTCCCTATGATTCCTGCTTATGCATATCCTGTAATTTTTATCTGTGTTGCATTTCCATTGTTTTCAGCGAAATCAGCTTCTAGGCAGCATCTTAAAAAGTCAATGAATATTTCAGGAAATTGCTTTTACATTCTTTTCATCTCCACCGCATGGATACAGACATAAAATATTTAGGAAAAAATGGTATAACTTTTCCAAAAGAAAATAGTATTGCAAGGGGAAGAGAGGCAAAATACTACTTCTAAGCAGCCAAGGCAGATGAGATACTGAACGACCCCCATAACGAATTAAAGGGAGTCACTGAGTCACTTACCTTAAGAGAAGGGGTAAAATAATTATATCATCACACACCATTACATTCTTTTTGGTCTGCCTGGTAATATGCCATTGGGTCATAAATAAGTATTAAATGCATGAATATTAATTTGACTATATTGCAGTCAGAATGAAAGGGTGCCCTGCATGAAGGGTTAGAGTGTTGTTTGCGGAAAACTGCAATCCGCAAAGCCTTGACTTTCAGATCACTTTTTAGTGGTTTACTTCTCCAAATCTGGGAATCCCTTCGGAGGATCTGCATCCTGCTACTGGAGATAGGGGAGCCTGGCCAGTTCTGCCAACACAACCTTCAATAGGAAAAGTTCACCAAAAATGGATAGATGGAGGGATATATGAATCTCAGTGATCCATGTGCTATGACAGATGTTTTGCATAATTATCTTAAAAACATTTATATGTAGCTAATTTAAATTTCAGCTCAATTCAAATGGGTGTATTTTCATCATGCACTTAAGTCAAAAAAGTGCTTAAAAAGTTATGCTCGTTTGTGTTAAGCAGATTTTTCCCTCATCAGAGTGGACACACCCACTGCACTTAACCCAAAACAGAAGGCACAAGCGTGCAAGAAGTATTATTAATTCTTCAAGCAAGAAAAGGTGGTTACACCCTCGATGATTTTGGCAACAAGCAAAACGATGAATATGGACTGTTTCATTCACATTGTAAAACAAATTGAGTTCTACAGAAAGCCTTTTATTTTGTTGTTCTCATGGACAAGAGAATCCTTTGCAAAAAACAAAATGTAAAACTCAAAATATAGTGTGTGAATTTTGTGCAGAGTAACTTATGAGGTAGGCTCGAATAAAAATTACAGGAATTTATAGTTCTGATTTAATGATCCCTCAACCATTTTTCTCCAAATAGTCTGTACTAATGCAGTTTTAAGATCATAAAACACAAAACTACATAAAATGTTTCTAAATATTTCAACTTTGCTGCAGATATCCCCCAAGAGACAATCATCGCTATAGGATGCAGAGTACATTCACTTCATCAACTGTTTTGTATTGTTAATTGTTTTACTCCACGACCAATTAACTACAATAGAGGCAAAAATCTACACTTTAACCAATATTATAACGTGAGTCTGTCATCAAACTAATTTTAAAAATTTGAGAAAACTGATGGGCCTGTTACCATAATGAGTTTGTGAGAATGCCCAGTATTGTACCTTACAGGCCAGCTTTTTTCCCCATTCATTCAGGACCGTAAGTAGGCCTAGGCCAAACCAATAGTTATAGTGTAAATGTTAGGTGGCTATTATTAGTAGCATGGACTGAAATGCATTGCTGATAATAAAACCAGCTACAAAAGCTGAACAAGTTTATATGCTACAGCATAGGCTGTGATGTTTTATTCCAAATGCTAGTCACTATCAATAAAACTCACACATCTACCCCATTACGTGTAGAAGGGTTACTAAATAGATGAGTGTCCTGATCAGATAGTTCCGTTGGGAACCCCTGACTCCAGCGGTATGTTGTGTTTATATGAAATGCATGTATATATGCGAAAATATGGGATGAATCGGAATTCAATAAGGAGAATTTCATGATCCACATGCGATGCATTCAGTATTGATCAGTTGAAGTAAATCAAGATGAGGGTGTCTGTCCCAGGCTCGCAAGAACATGCAGTGTGGCTTGGGAATACAAAGATGCACAACTTGCATTGAACCAATTTTTCACTCTTTTTAATTCAAAGAATTATTTTTCTAATTGACCAATTGTTTAGCCTAATTGATTTATCTGCTAGTTGTTGACAAGGCAGATGTCACTTGGATCCTAGCAAATGGTAATATACTTTGTCTATGCTTAAGTATTCTATTGTGTTATATTGATTGATACTTGTTATTGATCCCTCCGTCATCGATACTTGTCTTTTCATCCTCCCCTTCTTGCTGTCTACCCATAGCAGTGTGCAGGGAGACTGAACTGATCCCAGGCACAGAGGCGTAGCCCTCAGAACCACATGGTGCACCCTATATTAAATTGTTATATCAATTTCATATAATTATATGAATTATTCACATGCATTTTGGATCGTAACATTTGTTTGTAAATGTATGATGCAATAGAAAGTTTTGTTACATGTTCAGCTTTCTGACCACTGCAATGTTGCGTTTGGTCGCATAGAGGCGCATGACTTAATACAGCCCTCGAGAGCACGTAGTGAAAAATGCATTTAAGCGCATTTAAGTCAGTGGCAGAATACACATAAGGGTCATTTACATGTGACATGCCCATGTTTTGGCATTTCTCCTCCAAAAGTGCATATCTCCCTGAGTGCACCTCAGAGGATCTCCCCTATGGGGCAGGAAATCACATGACTTCCACACCAAGGCCCAGACCTGTCGTTATGCAGGCGAAATGTCCACTAGGAGGCTTAAAATCATATGACCTCCACAACAGTGCTGGTTATGATGTTAGCACAACATTGGGAACTAACTTTAATAGTTTCTTTTAAAATATGAATTTGCTATTTGGGTGATATTAATGGAACATCAGGAGTATACTTCAATCTTATTTAAATTTACAGGAATGGATTTAATAGTCTAACTTGAATTTGCTATTTAGGTATGACGTCCTCACCTCCGTGTAGCTTAAGACATTATGAGAAATATCCATTTTCATAATTTTAAAGGAAACAAGGTGGTATCTATCCATGTGTTCAACCTATTGACATATATTTATTAGCATCATGTATGGGCCAGATGTGGATCTCAGGTGATTTCCAGCCCCACAGTGGAGGTCGCCCAATGATTTGCCCCACTTTTTCCACACTTACAGTACACACTACCACATCTGACATGCATGTTCATGTGCAGAGCAAAAGTACTCGAGGATGTCCCATTCTTCAAATAAGCCAAGTGCACTTTATCCACACTTTGGCAAATACTGTATGAAAACGGTCTTTGACTAAGTAGACAGACCACAATACACCGCCACAGTAATGACTGATGTTTAAAATGAACACAAGAAAGTCTGCCAGCTAATCAGCCCAACATGCCTCCAAAGTTCAAATCTAAGTACGCAAAGATGTGTAATGAATCTTTAAAAAGGCTAGGCTACAGTGAAGAACAACATGAAATACAACATAGTTGCAGCATGTCTCTTGTTCACATTTTCAGGTATCAAGTGTGTCCCATTGCTTTTAAGAAATCCCTGTGCACTTCACATAGTTACGCACTTTGTGTCTTATGTTAACATACGTCACCACAATGTATCTCCATGCACTTCCCCTTAAGTAGGGTAAATGGGGCAATACGTTTAAATGAAAAAAATCATGTAGATACGCACTTTTTAAATTTAAGTATATGGGGCAATACAGCCCACATTCTATTCTCTGTAAACCTAGCAAAATTAGCATATGCACTGCACCATTCAAATATCACAACGCAATTAAGGTGGCACTACATGTAACTGACCAGTTAGAATCAAATTTTGTTTTCAGCAAAAGAGAAAGTTTTATTTGGTTGCATCTTTTGGGTACAAATATGCTGCTATGTTCCATGTGTGCTCGGCAGGAGTCCAGGCGACAGTAAGCACCAGCGTAATTGTGATTTAATACAGCAAAAGATCATGACTGTGGTTTAGTAACCAGAGATCAAAACTACCCATCCTATTCCAGCTCAGGAGGTTTGGGATCTGTGTCCATGTCTGTCAAGTCATGGGTTCAAATCCTATAGCCAGAAGGGTAATCATATCACCGTTGGTCCCTTGAGTGAGGCCTGTACCCTCAGCTGATCCAGGACGTCTACAGTCTTACCACAAAACTTGCTCTGAACTGTTTATACATCTGTGTCTGGGTCTCTTGTGGAGAGTAAGATGCAATATTGAGTATGTGGTAACCAAAGAATTTCTATATACCATACAAATGGCAAATAAAGTATATTTCTAAAACCTGAAGCCTATGCAGTATATATATATATATATATACACACACACACACACACATACACACACACTACAGGCAATGCTACAGAAACCCGTGTTATAGGGTTAACATCAGGGTTGGATATAGCCATAGGCAAACTAGGGCCCGATCACCAGAAAGGGAACCTGACTGACAAAAGAGGACCCCAGCAAATTCTACCAAGGGGAACCCCCTGATCAGCAAAATCAATGAGGGGAACTGCCCCATTTGGTCAGCGGAACCTATTAAAGGGGACCATCACCCCCCCACATATGCTTTAGGCACACTTACATCTTTGTTCTCGAATAGCATTAATAAAAAACCCTGTCTGTGACTTGATGTATTAATCAATAACTTAATGTCTTATTACATGTCTACTTCAATTTCA
This sequence comes from Stomatorhinus ivindoensis, assembly GCA_019775895.2. Taxonomy (NCBI): domain Eukaryota; kingdom Metazoa; phylum Chordata; class Actinopteri; order Osteoglossiformes; family Mormyridae; genus Stomatorhinus; species Stomatorhinus ivindoensis. The sequence goes on along the minus strand of JABFEB020000039.1, from coordinate 8,323,486 downwards.
TGCTAGAATTGCTTCAGTTTCAAGCTACCACTAGATGATGGTGATCTTCCAGTCAGCTCCTTTTAAACAAACCAAACCAAGACCCTGCTTTTGCAGTACACACACCAACCCTGCGAAATATGTAAGATTATAATCACGACAATTCATTTTGCAATTGGCAATTCAATATTCAATCAGAACATGCATTTGTCATTTCAATATTTAATCTGAACATGTAATTTCTAAATACATTTTGCAATCGGCAATTCAATGTGCAAAGTGCTAATGCAATCCTTAATTCATTTCAAAATATTTTGAATAATAAATAGAATAACAAGGCACTGAATTGCGTTTCGTATTGCCATGGGCTTTTTGCCTCTTTATTCAAATGCAATGGCGGCCCCGGAAATTGCATTGCATGTTGGGGGGGAAACTCAATTTGCCCAACTGCCAGACCGCTCATCAAGGCGGACCTTCATGGACGATGTCACTTCCTTGTTTAGGTCCTCGTCAGCAATGAACGGATTTGTTTGTTTAGAGAGTAATGGCGACAAAAGAGCCTGTAGCAAATATTTGTGCCTTAGCAGGTGACATGCAAAACAATCGGGTATCAGCAATAGATGCGTTTGCTTTTGCTCTCACAGAGGGTAGAGGAACTTTCCATCTTAACTGGACTTGACACGGGAAGGGTGCAAACTAATCTAAGCAGTCAGTGAGGCGCAGAGTTGGGGGGGGGCATCGAGATAGCTGTGGTGGCCATTGAGGGCTACCTCTATGGGCTGATATTTGTGCTACTAGAAACTGAATATGAATCGTGTATACTTGAATCTGCAGTTGTCGCATTAAAATACTCAATCTGAGTTTATTAGTTTAATCTGAATTCAGTTTGCAAATTTAATTGCAATTTATCGAGGAAAAGTAATCGACCACAGGTTCACAACGCAACGCATTTCCACGTTTATGACAGTTCTGCAGGTCGGGGTAAAGTGGAAGTGTGTGCCGGGGTGACGCAACAGCAAATACAGGATCAAATACGCAGTCATCATATACGTAATAAAAATTAAGCGGTACCCGCACTGCTATATTTTAATCTTTATCATACCACCACTTCTCACAAGTTGCCAAGACTCTGCTACTCAGAGACGAGCGTTACGCGAGAGTGGTGGGGCACCGCGCGCAGGACCGACAGTGTTGTTGAGGAGCTTCTGTTGTTCCCAACACCCCCCGCCGCAGTTCTCACGGTCAATACAGTAGCGACACTTTTATTTCTACACTTCGAGTACTGCTTATACAGAAGACCATATTAAACGACAGTCCAACTGATGCTTCCGGTTATTAGCACAGTACACAGAGATCGCTGTAGACATGCAGCAGGCCAGACGCATAGCACCTCAGATCGGCTTTACAACTTTACATTTAGATCGATACAGCTATACGTATATCGATGCACTCGTGTTTTTCTTCCCCGCCAAATAGGAGCCGCTTCTATAGATCTTCAGATTCAGCCTTTATTCCCACAGTGAGGTTACAGCCAAGGCATGACACCCTGCAGGAGTGTGTCCAATACTGCTTTAAACTAATTTATATACATTTTCTTTTCGTGCAACAATATCTCGTCATTTAAGCATACTTTTCGCATCTATTTCAGTTTATATCTCGCTGAAATCTTAATGTAGAATCAGTATTGGGCAAGCTACTTGTAAAATGTAGTGAGCTAAGGTATCAGTTACTCAACAATAAATTAAGCTGCACTACACAAAAGCTACCACCCATAGAAATATAGCAAGCTAAGTTACACAAATATGGCAAAAGTAGCTTACTATATCAGAAGCTACTTCACGCTGTACCAACCTAATGCCAGATCAGTGCAAAATGACAGTCAGATACACTGGTTAAGACATTTATTAAAGAACAACCCATGATTTAACTCAGTGCAGACATGTTATGTGAAGCATCAAGACATAAATAAAAGATTACTTTCGGGAATAAAACAAAACAAAAAAGTTATTGGCCTACTACTAGGCAAACCAGTACTCTAGTAAACAAACTATTTAGTACCAAATTAAAGTTATTCTTTAGTGTTCGATGGGCAAGACATGGCTATAGGTTTAAATCAATGTAAAATTTCTAGGGAAAAGTAAAACCATATTAACAGCCATCTTATTTCCTCGGGGTCTCCCTTAACGAGAATACTTAAGCCTAAACCTAGACTAGCTTTGAGTTACAATGGTGAATCTCCTTTGAAACGGCAATTTAGTCCAAGACTAGTCTTAATCCTTGTTTGAGAAACCGGCCCTTTGTGTTTAAGAACCATGTTAAACTGTGTTTACGGATGACATACAACACCATGATTGATAAGCATGGCGTGATCACTGGGACTATAGCAAATGAACTGGTCCACACTGAAATGAGAATCAAAGTCCTGAATTACATGTTTTAGTGCTGAGAGGATGGGATGGAAGGGGAGGGGCGGGCGAGGGGGAAAGGGGTAATGGGGCTCTTATTGTTCTAACAAGTGTTTGTTTACACAGCACAAGAAAAGCTTTTCGAAAGTGGCATCAGAAAGGCGGTTTCTCTTTGGTCTGAAAATATTCTTTCCTGCGCTAAACAGTCTTTCATAGGCTGCACTTGCTGGGACCCCTGTTTTGTATCTATACATTTTAATAATTAAGATGAATGCATCACCAAATTGATAAAGCTGGATTCATTTTCAGTACTTTGTGTTTTTTATTTATTAATTACTTAAAACCCAGGACAGAATTTGCTTTATAAATAGCCGCATTAGTGCGCATTGAAATCGCATTCGCATGGTAATTTGATTAACAAGGCAACGGTGAAACGCGATCCAGATATATCCCTGTCAGCGCCATAGAAGTGAGTGGGGGACATGACCAGCGGCCTCATGTATAAACGGTGCGTACGCACGAAAATGTTGCGTACGTCCATTTCCACGCTCACGTCGAGATCTATAAAAACGAAACTTGGCGTACCGCTCCGCACATTCTCACGGCAGCTCCAGACATGGCGTACAGTACGCACATTTCTGCTTGGTTTTGTAAATGGACGGCACATAGTGGCAATTAGTCATTGCTACTGTGGTTTCCCTTTTTAAACTCACACTCATGACGATGCAGGAAATGACCGAACTATTACAACTACCATGGCAGCTCTTGCGTTATTGGAAGACATAGCTTATGTAACAATTAAATTGCCAGCAGTAAGATGCCAACAATTAAAAGCGTGTATTCAGTGATCATAGTGATTTCTTGGCCCATGATGATGACTAGCTTCTAAGTCGATTCAGATCTCCAAGAGCCATCCTGTTGGAGCTGTGTGCTGAACTGGGGCCACTATTACAAAGGCAGATGATGAGGAATTGCGCTATACCTGTTCCTTTACAAGTTCTGTCCACTCGCAGGTTCTTAGCCACAGGTGCTTCTCAGCGAAAACTTGCGGACCGATTGGGTATTTCTTAGTCAATACCGAGTCGCCCCATGCCAGCTGTATGGGACGGCATAATCCGCTTGTCACCCAGATCTATAAAAAAAATTCCTGGCATTGTGGTAAAACAGGCATTAAAGCGCAATTTGCAGCGATGTCCGGTTTTCCCAGTGTAATCGGAGCCATCGGCTGCGTGCACATTGCTAGAAAGGCACCTTCAGAGAACGAATTTGCTTATGCTTATGTAAAGAGAAAACACTTTCACTCTATTAATGTACAAATTATGTTCAATTCTAAGATGCATCTCATTAATGCATGGGGACGTGTCCCTCTCACATTTCATAATTATTCGTTTGGATCCCCCACATTCAAAATGCTTCTGACGACTCTGCATTAATGTTGTGGCTAGATGGCCTGGCTCAACACATGATTCATTCATTTTCAGAAACAGTAGTGAAAATGGGGTGGTACGTGATGGCTGGCTGCTCGGTAAGGAGATTTTTCCCATTTTCCAATTTGACCCAATACTGTAAATTTTGTTTGATTTAACCATTTGACATCCCCGGTTTCTGAGGGACGGGAATGTGTGCAGCCAACCCCACGATGTGCTCAGCACAGCAGCACCACCACCACCTGTTTCGTCCTCGGCACTGGGGGCACCTCTTGTACTCTTGTCTGTAAGAATAAATAAACAGAGTAAAGTAACACCGCATCTGCACCCTACTTGCTATTCATAAACATGCAAGTAATTCAAACAAGTGGGGTACGAGAAAAAGTCACCCGCGCTGACATCGGCGTCCCCCTCCCCTGATAAAAATGTCCCCGATCATTGCAGTAACTCGTTGCTCAAAGGGTGTGAGACCGGGAATTCCGCGACCTCCGCCTGTGCTAAGACTCTTACGGTGAGCGGCCGCTCGTTTTTTCACGTCGATTTCAATGTCTGACCACTTCTTTTTAATTTCGGCCACCGTGCAGATTTAGGAACCAACACTTTTAACTGACTCCGCCATGCTGTGCCACTCCGTCAACTTTCATTTATTGCTGATGCCACTACTTAAGCCACCAAATAATATCACTTTTCTTTTCAGTTAACATGACCTCCACTTCGCGCTCGCTGAAATAGCCTACTTCTTTTCCCCCACGTGGTTTATCCATTGTTGTTTAAGAAAAACATAGAACAAAGCGGGTATTTGTACAGATTTACATATGCAAATATACACAATTATGGGCGGGTCTGGAGGGGGGGTGGCTGTGCGCACAAGATACGTAACTTGTGCGAACAAGTTACGTATCTTGTGCGCAGAAGATGGATACAGTCCGTATGAATGGACGCGACAGAGGTGAAGCAACATGAACAATACTTTTTCCGGTCCTTATCGGTAGTCATAATAATACACTATGATAAACAGGTACAGTAAATACATCATTACCAACACCTATTTATTGTATTTATTAAACCTATTTTACTATGATTACCGACAGTGAAGGTGAAAAGTATTGTTCATGGCGCTTCATCTCTGTCGCGACCATTCACACGGGCTGTGTAACTCAGCCTTAATGCCAAAGTAGTGCGCAGCAGCGTTGCATTTACTCCGAGTAATATTAATCGCAAGGCTACTGTATCTCATTATATTGTACCCTGATGCCAGAAATATTTTTTAGAACGATTCGGTTAAACAAGCGAGTAATATCAAACACACAGCAATTTGTCTATCTAATTATGTCAATGAAATCATTTTTGAGAAATCAGTAAACTCTTGAAAATTGCAAATGCAGCTTAACCTAGAGTAGAATGGCAGCTATACGCAGCTAACCTGTTCCTTACAAATACTGTGCGCACAAGTTACATATCTTATGCGCACAAGTTACGTAACTTGAGCGCACAAGATAAAAAATATCACTCTATGATACTTCCGGGGCTCCGTTGTTTTTATATTTAACATTTAATTTTTGCCTTTTGGCTATAAGCAATTAGTACATTTTGCATTTTTCTTTCATTTGCAGCTTTTATTTGACATTTCATTCTTTGGCAATGTTCTAAGTAATTTGCACATTTTGCATTTTTGTTCCATTTGTTGTCATGTTCCATTTGTTGTCACGTGTGTTTACATTCCTTTTTTACTCAGAGGGAGCAGAATCCCAAAAAGGAACCGAATATTACAGCTCTACCCGGAACAGCAAAACCTTTTTATTTGAAGTCGTGTCATCCAAATCCCGCTGGATCTGTTCATCCGACCATATGGTGATTAAAGCTTGTGTTTCCTCATTTGTCCATCCTTCCATTTTACTGTTTTATATTTTTGTTTCTACTGCTTTTTATTTTGTTCCTCGCTGTTTGCTGTGCGTTTCAAAAGAAGGCCGTTGTATTTTGCGTTTCAGCGGCAGGCTATTTGCATAATCAATCGACAGCAAATACGTTTGCAAGTCCCACCACACAGTACCGAAGTACCAAACAAGTACCCCAGCTGGTTTGGCACTTTAGGTACTGGTACTCAACCGGAAGTCAATGGAAAAGCGAAAGTACTGAACATTGTGTGGTGGAAAAGCGCCCTAAGTTATAACAGGAAGTTAAGACCCATATGCTCTTGGACTGCCATTGGTCCACAGTTCCCCACTGGGCGCCACCACACAGCCGCTTTTATTAACATTTTACTGGCTCTAAAAGCTGATATCTAGCTTTCACAGTCACAAGAAACACTGTCCAAAAGCAGTTAGGCTCAATATAACCATGAGCTCCATAACCATTATCTAGCAAACAGAGAAGAATTTATGGAAACGCATTATAATGCCGGTTTCCAAATGATATCCCAACAAACAACATGTGCTGGCTTGTCGTTTGGCTGCATATGTGCAGTGATGTTCAATGTGAATCACAACTTAAGTATCCAGGTGAGTTTTGGTGAGTAGATGGCAAGGCAGGCAAGTGAGAGGGCAGCAAGAGTAGACAGCCAAGAGGTAGATATGAAGTAGCCATGCAAAAGGCAACAATTAAAAAGTAAATCAGAAAAGTTCATCCAAACCTGAAGGCAAAAGCAGTAAAGAACTAAAAGCGGTCAGTGGCTTCCAAAACATGTTCCAGTTTCCCACTCCCCATGGATGATTACATCATCTTTATCTACACTGCTGTTCCTATTGTCCTATCAAAATAAAAGTATGATATCTGAAAACTTATAGGTACAAAACCAACCACTAAAAATACAAAATACAACGAAAAAAATATAATTCTTCAGAATTTCTTGCAAACTTAATTACAGCTCCAGGGCGGCATGGTGGTGCATTGGTTCACACTGTTGCCTCACACTACTGGGACCAGGGTTTGGGTCTCCACTGGGGTTCTGTGTGTGGGGAGTTTGCATGTTATTCCCATGTCACTGTGGGTACTCTGATTTTCCCCCACAGTCCAAAAACATGGTGAGGCTAATTAGTTACTGAATTGCCCATGGGTGTGTGACTGAATGGTACAGTATGTGAGTGTGCCCTGAGATGGGATGGTGGCCCATCCTGCATCGATGCCTTCCTTGTGGCCATAGGCTCTGTACCCCACATGACACCGAATAGGATAGGTGGTGTCAGAAAATGGATGCATAGAATTTTGGCTCCTACACACGAGACCAACAAATAAGTAAGAAATCTACAACACCCTCAGTCTTTCACAGTAATCAGTGAATCAATTCAATTGTGGTGCATGCAGATCAGTGTATAAGTGTAAGTATCCACATGCACCAGATCATACATCATAGTCGTCTTTGGGTTTAAATTGTAATTAAAGTTGAAAATGTTACCTAATCTCTTAAAATGAACATTGCCAATAAAATTGAAATACTCACAAAAGTTTGGAATATTTGTAATATCGAACTTAAAATGTGAAAATTGGTTGGGACCCACAGAAATCCAAAATCCAAAACCAGTAGTCCATTCACCACTTCTAACACATGGGATAATCAAATTCCTTTAAAAGTGATGAAAGGGTTTTTGGAGGTTTTCAGAATGAAATTGTTCTGCCAACTTATTTTGTGTGTGACCAAAGCCTACATCCCTTTTAAAGGCAATGCTCTTCAGTCAGTCACTGTCACACTCAGACACTGTGTTACATGTCCATAATTGCTGATTAGCAATAATATTGCCAAATTGCCTATTGTACCCCTGCTAGGGACTTAAATAGGACCAAATAGATAATAAGCATCCATTCCATGCTTTACCCATACCTGCCTCTCTTATTCAGGGTTGTGGGTGTCCGGAGTGTTTCCCAGAAGTTACAGGCATGAGGCAGGGAATAACCCAGGATAGGGCCCTAACCTATCGCAGGTCACACACACACACACACACACCATTCATTCACACATGCTCACCTATGGGCAACGTGGTAACTCCAGTTCACCTCAACAGGTTCTTTTCCTGTTGGGGGAAATCAGAGCACTTGGAGGAAACCTCATGACAATGTGGGGAGAATATGCAAACTCTACACATTGAGCTAGGCAAAACATTCCCAATAATACATTTCAAACAACTGTAAAAAAATACATTTTTCTACGTTTATGCTACAACAGCTGAGTCTGCTAAAGATGGAAGTTTTGAGTGAGGAGAAGAAAGCTGCTGTTCTGGTGAAGTGGAGGATGGCAAAATGAAAACAACACAGATAGGGAACAACATCATAGTTTACCCCGCAAACCAAGAATCACTAACTAATCTGTGCCGCGTCTAGTAATGTCTTCCAAATTCGTCTAGTTACTACTTACAAGCACAAGACTGACAGAGCCCTCTAGTGGACATTACTTACATAACTAAGAAATACCAAAGCTCAGAATTTGAACACAACACCTGGTTCTGCCAGCAGAAGGCTGCAGGGAGCAGAAGGCTGTTTCCGAGCTTACGGTTTCCAAGATGGCAGAGCATGACAGAACACATCAGAGTCCATTAAGTCGGTTTGATTCTAGATGAAGCCCTTGAGACTTGTAGTAACCATCTGTGAGTAAAATGTCATACTGAAACTTTGTATTTCATCAGTTTGGTAGCGATTTGGCCCATTTTCAGCATCAAATCTTACCTGCACATATATCAACTAATATTAACTAATTGAAGCATATCAACTAATTGAAGGACACAATAGATGGATGGATGAACAGGAGGATCTTATCAGAACTTGATGACTGCTCTACCAGCCACACAGTATTTAAGCTTTCGCTCTGAGTTTTACCCAATGCATTGTAATTTCTTTAGGTATTATTTGCTTATTATTTATTCACAGTAATTATTAACTATAGCATGGCATAAATTTCTGGATGAAGGCACATATATTTTGATTATTTTGCAATGTCATTTATTTTGTACACATTAAGTTGGGAGGGGGGACTAAATGTGGCAGTAGAGTAAAAGCTGAGTTATCACAAATATTTTTTGGACATTTGCTTTATTGATTGGTTTATGATTAACTTTGATTTAATTGGTTGTTTGTTTCTCCTTTTCTGATGATCCGGCCAAGACTGTCTGGCCTGTGTATATATACCTGTGTCATTTATTTAGTTGTCAGTCAGTATTAGCTCAGAGTTTTGTGCTGGCTTAAGATTATTTTCGATAGTTTGACTTCAGTCTGAACTTAAGTTTATTATTGGATTATCTTTGTAAATATTTATAATAAAAAGATATTTCCTTAAAAAAAATCTCCCTATGTCCTCCGCCCTGGCCTGCTTTGTTCCCTCTGGCAATGTAACTTGTATTGCTAAAGTTGTAAAAATGCAGCCTAAAATTTGTAATCGCAACCTGAACATAATAAACTCATAAATTAGTAATAGGATTTGTAAATGTAAAATGAGAATTGTCCTTATAAAACCTAAGTGGTAGCCAAAGGTACATATTTTCAACTCTGAATATGGATGGACGTTTCATATATTTACGATTTCATCGTGACATTTAAGTACGATTTTTTAGACATAAATCTATCTCCATACACTTCCGTTGCATACAGGTTGAAATATCACAATAAAAGTGTATTATGACATAATGGGAGTCCCTAGTGGTGAAGTTAGTTACTACCCCAATCTAAGTATTTTTACTAGAAAGTAGTAGTTAACCTCTGTCAGACCAATTATAGAATCAGTTTGTATACTCGAAATACAACTGCTATTTTGAAAGTTACTATAGTTTTCCTTCTTTCCCAGTTAGGTTCACAAGATTTTCGGGGGGAAGTGGCTAACATATTTAGCAGGGATGCAAACTCATTAGAGGTGAAAAGGTGACAAGGATACAGCCCCTCAGAAGAAAAAATATGTTTGCACATTTCTTAAGGTAGTTAAGATTTTCTCAGGCGTTTATTTCTATTTAAAACATTAAAGTCTGCTTATGTCATCGATATTTTTTTTTATTAGACCTGAGGCGATTGATATACTTTCGCAACACTTGGAAATGACGAAAACTGTAATGAAAATAAGATTTTAATAGATGCAGTTTTCAGCCGAATGTAAAAAATATGTCTGAAAAGTGGTGTCGTTTTATATTCAGGGTTTAGACAAAAAAGGGAACAGAAGGCTGCAAATATGAGAGTTTTGGATTTACTGTTATACAGATTTGCCGTAAGATTATGCGAGTGTCACACCGGATGCCGAGAGCTGGCAGGCCCGGCTTCACGTGTTTAGTGTATGTCCCTGAGTGACATACAATTATTTATATCGATTATTAATAATAATAATAATAATAATAATAATAATAATAGTTGATCCGTTACTGTCCCTGTGGGGAAGTTCCTTTTATGCCTCCTTCAACTTGCTCTTTGTAGAGTAAACTGTCCACAAGGGCCAGCCACCAGTAGCGGCACCCAGGGAGCTGTGGGTTAAGGGCCTTGCTCAAGGACCCACAGACATGCTGAGGCTGGGCTTGAACTGGCAACCAGCCCAGAGGATGAACTGTCTGCTTCCATGCCATGAAAGGCAATCTTGAGGCTTGCAGCAACGTCAATGGACTAATGGCTGCACCCAAAATCGACTATGACCCCAGCAAATGGAGACTATTCAATGATTCATCAAAGACGAGTCTTAAAGCTGTTTTACTGCATAACGGCAACATCTTGCCTTCAATTCCAGTTGGCCATGCATTAAACATGAAAGAGACATGTGAAAATATTAAACTACTACTAAACAGCATAAACTATGATCAACATCAATGGCAGCTCTGTGGCGACCTGAAAGTTGTTGCCCTGCTGCAAGGTATGCAGATGGGATACACAAAGTACTGCTGTTTTTTGTGTGAATGGGATAGCAGAGCCAGAGATCTGCATTACAGTAAGAGAGACTGAGCAATTAGACAGTCACTGGAGCCTGACACAAAGAGTGTTCAGCATCCTCCTCTTGTGGAGTCAACGAAGACTTTGCTTCCACCATTACATATCAAACTTTGTTTGATGAAAAACTTTGTCAAAGCTCTTGACAAATCAAAGCGCCAAACAAAATTTCTCAGGTTAAGTGAAGCTAAGACAAAGGAAGGGGTATTTGTTGGTCTCCAGATTCAAGAACTTTTTAGAGACGATACATTTGACAGTGCATTGCGTGGCAAAGAACAAACTGCATGGAGATCCTTCAAGTCAAAGGCAACAAATTTCCTTGGGAAAAATAAAGCAGGCAACTATATTGAGCTGGAATAGAAGCTTTTCATATGAAAGACTTGGATGCAACATGTGACTAAAGGTTCATTATCTACACAGCCATCTTGATTTTTTCCCAACAAACTGTGAGTGATGAGTACGGTGAGCGATTTCACCAAGACATTGCAGCCATGGAGAAAAGATATCAAGGCGAATGGAGTCAATCAATGCTTGCTGGCTATTGCTGGACGGTGACACGAGCTGCCCTATTTAATTAATACTAGAGGCGGGCTAAGTAGCAGCGTTTAGACACTGAATAACGATTGACACAAACACTGCATAAGTAACTACAGTGACTGATTAATAATAATTACGTAGTAATACATGATGGCGTTTGCTTTTTGAATCATGACAGATGTTAATAATAATAAACCAATTGTTGTAAAAAAAAGTTAAAGGGTCCGTATTTAAATGAATATGAGCCACTACGCAATATGCATATAGTGTATTTGAAAATGTGTATGATCACATAACTGAAAAGATTAAATAATATCTTTTGAACGGTAGCCAATCAGCCTGTTTTATTGTTATATTTGAAATCTTCACACCAAAATGCATCAGAATTGGCAGATTTTATTCCCGAAGCAAACAACTTCCAAAAATATGTAAACCAGTGTAATAAATACTTTTAATATTGAGCAACATTAAATATTTATCATACTGAGTAACGTGAGCGCCTTAACTAAAACTGGCTGTGAACTCATGTTTAGACCAGAATTTGACTTATGCATCAGATTGTGAAAATATTCAGTCATAAAAAATCACATAACATGCAATAATCATAGCAATAAAATAAATTTTATCTTACAAATTTGTGTCACAGACAGACCACAGAATTGAAACCAGCCTTGCAGAGGGTGCACTAAATGTATGGTTGCACTTTTTTCATTACTATTCACTGTCCTCGCCAAAAAATAACTGTGGTTGCTTTAGGTCATAGCAGTGCATCTTACAACAGTCATGCCAATGTTTGCATCTTCTTTTGGAATGCCACACCTATGACTGAATACCACTGACTTAAAACATCCTTTTCTTATCTCAGTACGTCAGACCTCCATCAATTAATAAAGTATGAAAAAAAGAATTATGACGGCAATAGAAAGTATGCAGGCAGACATTTCAAACAGCACTCAACGCCTGGTCCAGGCCATTCAAGAAAATCACCTGGCATCACTGGAGAACACTGGCATTGAATACCCCTGCAGAACAGTGCAGGAGCCAGAGGGACTCCAATTACAATTGAAAGGCCCAAAACAGTAACAAAAAATGGGATGTTTATATGCCATATTGCTGTCTAAAAGGATTCGTCTGACTGCAGCACTAACGCTTGTTTTTAAATATTTATCTTCATATTGTCACGATCGCTTACGGAGCGTGCCTGAATG
>JABFEB020000039.1:8298692-8309871 GCA_019775895.2 Stomatorhinus ivindoensis | reverse complement strand
CCAAAATTGGACAGTTGAAGACTGGAAAAATGTTGCCTGGTCTGATGAGTCTCGATTTCTGTTGAGACATTCAAATGATAGAGTCAGAATTTGGCGTAAACAGAATGAGAACATGGATCCATCTTGCCTTGTTACCACTGTGCAGGCTGGTGGTGGTGGTGTAATTGCTTGTGGATTGTAAAGATTTTCAAATACTCCATGCACATTTGGCATCTAGCCTCAGTAACATCCTCCTGCAGGCATTGTGTAGTTGTCTGGTATAGAAACATTTTTTTTGAGTTTAGGTTATTCATAGCTACCGATTTGTTTTCTCTGTGTTCTCTGTATTTCTCAGAAATATTTCAATCACAGCTGTAATGGAAACCGGTAATGTGTCCCCATCAGCAGTGCAGTATAAGAAATGTGCTCTTTAGGTAGCTTGCTAAGTCCATCAAATATATGGTGATTTCATAGTGGTAATTTTGTGGGTGCTTCACATTTGTTCTGCTACTAGAGTGGTATGGTGCACAGTACTGTGTAAAAAATATGCAGTGCCTTTTCAGTGCTACACATACTTTACGTGTTCGGCATATTATACATGCGCTTCTATGCTAACCGATCCTTCGGCCAAAGGACATGAGATCCCGATCTACTTGGACTCAGACACTATTCCACCCTGTACTGCAACAAGCTACTTACTGCAAGACAAAGCAAGGATACAGTCTGAGCTGGATCTACCTTTTAAGGGCTCTAGGCTGGTCTGTATCCAGAAATCAATTTCTTTTATAGACTTCACCAAGAAAATTAGGGCCCGTGAAAAGTTAAATCCAGCCCAGACTGTATATTTGCTTTGACTTGAAATACAGTGCTTCAGAACTTGTGATTTTCTGTTTCATAAACAGAGATCAGAATGAGCTTGGCTTAGTTACCATAGCAACTTATGCCCTGCACTAAACTCAGGTTTCAAAGGGCAGAATAGCGTCTGAGTCAGCAGCAGCCAGTAGGTCGGGATCTCTTGTCCTTTGACCGAATAATCGGTTGGCATTGAAGCGCATATATAAGATGTGATCCCCTTTGATAGACTTCACCAATCGGTAGACTTTCAAGCTGCATAACCTAGTATGACTGTTAAAATTCCTGTAAAATGCAAAGAACAGAATATTCCTAAATCATCTTAATTTGATCCTTCTATTCCTGTTAATAAAATAAATATAACCTAAACATGTCTTCTTGTGCTAGCATAGAGAGTGATATCGGCCATTCAGTTAGACACCACATTTGGCCATGACTGGGTTAATGACCTTAATGAGGATAAATAGGGTCAGTGTGCAGAGAAAAGGGACTCTGGGAAATTATGTAATCGTTTATGGATTTGTGAGGGTACTGATTAACTTTTCTAGGAGTTTTCACACCTTTTTAGATTGTAAAAATATTGGTTTTCTGTTGTCCATGCAGTAAATTGTTGATTAATTCAAACCCTGCTGTTCTCTACCTTATTGCCCGTCCTCCAGTTACAAATCCAATAGCCCAAATACGGCCTAATGGCAAGACTGTAGAAAGATTGGAAATGGCTGGCAAACCGTGTTACTTATATGATCTTAACTGTCATTTACAAATAGAAACTGTTAATTGTTTTCATCACTAGGTGGTGTCCTACAGGCCAAAGGAAATCACCTGTAGGCGAAGAAAAAAAAGCAAAAATGCTAAATGTACTACTGCTATTTAATTATAGATAGCCATTACATGGTAAGAGATTACCAAACTAAGCTTTAGACTATTACGCAGGCGTTAATGTTAATTGGATTTTCTTGTGTTAAGTAAATTATCCTGAATTTCTCTGATCAATTTAACTTTTGCAATGCCGAAACCAGGCCCAGCTCCAGCTGTCTGTTAAAGGGTAGTTCATATATAGTGTATATATATACATATGTATATACATACACACACACACACACCAAGGTAACATTCAGCACAGAAAACATGATACTTATTGTGGCTGTAAGTTAGTTACACATAGTGCTGGTTACTATCAGTCATAACGGCAAATGAGAGCACAAAGACCCTTGCACATCACTTAAATCAATAGTACGAGAACATTTCGGTTTTCCAATAAGTTACACCTACACTTCTTGAGATATTGTGGTTGATAAGACCAAAATTGTGTGTCAGCTCTGTTACACTGAACTTGGATATGTGACTGGAAACCCAGCCAACCTGCTGACTCGTTTGAGTTGACATTATCAGTGTTTGTGTACAACCAGAGCAAGCAGAAGCAGCCTCTGCAAGTTCATCTTCCCATGAGATTTAAGGCACTTGCGCCAGGAAATTCAGGCTGCACTAAAAACACAAGTCTATATCAGTGTTTATTGCTACAAATATACAGCCATACTCAGTAACAGCAAACACTGGATTTAGAAGGGACTTAGTTTATGATTGTTTATGATTTCAATTTTCAGTTATTTCATATATTTTGACAATGTGCAAGTAAGCATCTCTAAGATTTTCAATAGACACATTGTCATGTTTGATTTACAGCTGTTTATAATTCTGTTTGTTGTTTTAATAATAAACAATTTAAAAACACATTCTGTTTTCACAATTGTAAAGAAATTGTACCCCACTGTGAACTCAAAGCTGAGGTTTGTACCAAAATGAGAATTGTTATGCAAATCTAATCTTTGTACATTTTTCCTACGATTAACTTTTTCTCAGCTGGTAAATATGCCATAATTTTCCTTCAAATTTTGGATTAAATTAGGATACTTCAAATGTACTAAAGACTACACATATTTTTTCCTACATGGCAAATTACCTAAATTTACATCTACTGTAACTCAATCAGCCAAAAGTGTGGTTGAGTGTTGCACTCTGGCACTGCGGGCTATAAATACTCAGGGCCGAGCTTGCTGATTACCAGAATGAGCTTAAGATCTTATTAGGCTCCAGGTTTTATTTTCTTTAATGTGACCATCTGCACATGCTGTGAGATAGGGGAGGAGAGTTCTGATCCTCTTTATGCTCTCAGCAGCTCCTATTCTTCCAGTGGAAGGACACCAAACGCTTTTAGAGAGTCCAGAAAAAAGGAATTACATGAAACTTTTCAACGATAATACGGTGGGAATGAGGAAAGGGAACCTTGGTGTTGGATTTGACATTTTTTATGCTGTTGAAGATTTCAAATTGCCTTCAGACCACAAAACAAGTGATGGGGCTTTTGGATAGATGTTTATACCTCGACACAGCCTCATAGGTCCCATTATTCAACACTGGTTTGGAGCTCCAGTTTATTTACTGTTTGTGTGTAGAGTTGAAATTTCTCAGAACTCATAGAAATGGGCTGCTCTCCATCCAAAGGCCGACGTTTCACAGGAGCCTTGGAACCCTCTAGCAGTGCAAGGTGGCTGCTGCAGGAAGACCAGGAGGACTCCCAGCTCAGAAGAGAGGAAAAGACAGGAAATGGAGACTCTGCATGTCACCTATATGAAGATACAAAATTACCAGTCACCTGCCAGGAGAAAAGTCCTTCTCCAGTCGAGCTGACTACTGTGCTACTGAGCAGTGCTGAGACCCAGGAAGGGGAAAATGGGATAGTGTTTCAGCAAAGGAGGACTCAGGTGAATACCATTGTGGAGAAACAGCAAGGAAATGCTGAAGAAACGAGGTTAAGGGAGAGCGAAGAAGGCCGACACAGTAAAGCAGAGGAACTGTCCTTAGCCCTGTTCAAGGCAGACTTCAGAGACAGGGATCTGGCACAGACTAATCCTGGTGCTGATGGACATATCAGCCCTAGCGTCTCCAAATATGAGGCCCTAAAGAGTTTGCTGCATCAAGTAGCCCAGACTCACCGATCACTGCAGCCCATGACAGATCTCATGGCACAGCACTACGAGGAAATAAACCACCAGCTGGAGGGCATGGCTGAAGAAGGAGAGACGGTGCTCAGGGAACATGAAAATAACCTAGCCAGGATCCAGCCTGCAGACCATCTGCAGAACGTGCTACGGTACACATCTGCGAAGACGATGCTGGGGGTCGACTCAGCAGGGGGATCGGGATACTCGCCACTGGAGGATGCGGTAGTCTACTTTGCTACCCTTTCCACGCGGTTAGATGAGAAGCTGAGAGCCAAGCGTGCAGCAGAGCAGCGGCTGGCACAGGTAGTCGCCCGAGTCGGGGCAATGGGCCCACAAAGAAAGCATGCTCCGGAGGATGGTTCCCTGCATAGCGAGGACAGCGGAATCGGGGCAGAGAGCGAATCGCTGAATGGTTTTGAAAGGTCCCAACGTCATGCCGACAACAGTGAACTCAACCGATTTGAGCACAGCCATCAAGAATACAATCAATCTGTTTCCATCAACAGCAATTGCAGCAGTGCAGGTGATGGGAGGTCTTTGAACAGGGCTAAGCGGGCAACCAGCCTGGGGAACATTGCCCCTCACTGGCTAAAGCAGGGAATGGAACAGAAGCCCAAAAGTCTTCAAATGGTGACTTCCACTGGGACAAAAAGGAGCCCACCAGTAATTAGTGTGCTTCGGCGCTCGTGGTCTGTGGGGTCCCTGTGCCACCAGATAGGGGGCACCACACTGCCTCAGCAGTGCCACCATCAGCAGCTAAGCAGGACCATGGGTGAGGCAGTCAGTCAGGCAGCTGCAGGATACTCAGTTTGCAGCCAGCTCAACAAGAAACAAGAAGGCAGACAGCTCCAACAGCCAGAGCCTCTGCCCTGTAGCCCTTCCCAGAAGACGACCTCCCACTCCCACTGTTCTCGAGCACGTCTCAGGAGGCATTCCTCACAAGAGCTGGAGATGGGCGAAAAAGAGAATAAGGGAGATGTCGAAGGAAGGACGAAAGGTAACAAAGGAGACAGAGGAGCTCTACGGGTCCTGCCTCCACCCAGGCCACACCCATCTCCAGCACACGTAACCTCAGAATTATATAGCAACAGTTCTGTAAAAAGGCTAATTAACACTTTTAACTGCAGGGAAAATCCAAATCAAAGCCATTACCCATCTAATGTATCTGTTATTCCCCAAGGAGCCAGAAAATATGGTGCTCCTAACAAACCTGGTAAAACGGAAAGCTGTGACACCATTTCCAAATACAATTGGCAGATGGGCTGTAGGGCATACATCAAAGAGTCAGATGTGGACTCCCTTCCCCCACCACCTCCTGAGGTCTTGATGGACAGTTCATTTAGCCGGACAGACAGGTCACCAGACAGTGAAGGAAAGGATGGCGTGCCAAGCAGGGCCTGTGCAGCTTCCCAATGCCTGCAATCACCAGGGCAGAAGGTGACTTCTCCCTCCGGCTGCTGCAGCCTCCACCACCAGGATACAGTGGCAGGGTCCTGGGCCTGGCCTGACAGCTTGCAGAAATCTGAGGGTGACCCCGAAAAAGAGGAGGTCGATGATCTCTATCATGGGGATCACAAAATCATACATCTGCAAGACTCCACTGAGTCTTCGATGAACACTGTCCAGACTGTGCAAGACCGAAACATTCCTCTATCCCTTGGGTCTAGAGTAGGAACTCAAGGGGGCAGTGATGGTCATTCCAATGAAGATGCCACTGTTCTGCCTGTCATTAGACAAGCAGTAACCAACCCTCCCATCTCAAGAAAGCTGAAATCATCTTCCCAAAACTTACCTAAAACCCCAGTTGTAAGCCAGCTGGCTATAGGCTCACCTGAAGTTAGTTCCTCTGCCCCATTTTACCTTCCCCTGCTGCCCTCAGGTCAGACAGGGCTCATTAGACTTGCGAGTTCATCACAGACTATGCCAAGTGCAGGTTGGAACCATGAGGTCAAGCATGAGGACAGGAGATCCCCAGTACCAGTGCAGTCCATGTCCTTCCAGGATGCAGCTCAACGTGAGACCTGGATTACCTCCCAGAGCCCCACACTCCTGCGGCCTTGGGGTGAAAGCCCTCGTACTAAGCTCCCCCTGTCTGCATATAGCCCCCAGCCTTTTGTACGAAGATGCCTCTCAGACCGCAAGCCTGCCGGCAGTGCTCTAGCCAGGATGTCCTTGACAGCTTTGTCCAAAGTTGACCAGAGTCCGAGCAGAGAGTCTGCATTGGGGTAAGTGGCCAAGAATGTTCTTACAGATGACGTCCCAGGATCTTTGGGTAATAACTAATTATCATTAAAGTATATGATGAACTAGGGATTGACAACAATACACTATATCCCCATTCTATGTCTCTTATATATCACTGTTATTCCCTATTAGTGTGGAAACACATGGTTGAGTGCAGTCAAGAACAGCCGTAACCTGTACAGAATGTGAGAAACTCACAAAATAAAGGCATCATCCCTGGGATATTAAAAATTATGTTTAGTGGTACTCTGGATAGTTACATGAAGAATTAGACTCTTGCCACAAAGGAGCATTCTCATGTAGCATGGAACTGCAAATTAAAATAATTGTGAACAGTACTGACAATATACAATGGAATTTGGGGTTCAGATCTGGCCATTCCCGATAGTCAAAGGTTTTGTTTATATGAAGAAGCAAATTTCATTTTTCATTCCATTTTATATACTTGGTTACAGGTGCCTTTGTAGAAATGTTGCAGCATATATTAAAATCTCAAAGATATTTAATATATTTTTAATTATAGGTATCTCTTCTCACTTAGTCACTGAGGGTGATATTTTAATGACAAAAAGTAAATTAAAAGCTTGCCTCAATCAGAATCATACATTTCATTGACTCATTATTTTCTGTACAATGAACAGACATCTGTTGTCTCATGTCTACACGCATCTTGCATCTTGAAATCTTAATTGTAATTATGGCCAACAATGACTGCATTCCTTCACAGACTGGAAGCTTTTAATGATCTTTGATTTTTCAGAAAATGTGCATAAAATATGCTTTCAGGGTTTTTGTTCAAGAAAAACATTTGTACTTAATAAGTGACTAAAATATGGCAAGAAATTATCCAGTTACCTTTCCAGAAAGGTGTACAGCAAGCCTGAAACGGAGGAAGGTGAAGAGTAGAGAGACAGACAGAGACAGAGGAACAGACAGGCCAGGAGCTGAGTAGTGGTAATGGCTCACATAATAGGCTTTCCAGTATATTCTTAATTGCAAGTTGGAAAATGGTATTTGGTCATATAAAAACAAAATAATGTTTAAAGCATGTTTGTACAATACCAGCCGGCAGTGATTCACTACTCGCTGCTCGGGTTCTAATGTCTGTCTACATCCACAGAGCAGTCTCCCCCCTCTGACTGTCTTAGACCTTCCTACATATTCCTGTTTTGTTTAATAAAACACATGGTACTGTAACATAACTTTGTCACTACAGTTTTTGGCTTATACCTCTCCTCAAGAAAATTACCTAAGATATCACATCTGTGCTGTGGCAATGGATAAGACATGTTCTTTCTGTCTTCCCCATAGGAAAACAGCCTCAGAAGCAGTGCAAGATCTAGCAGACAACCCACAGATACCAGTACCATAACCATGCATTGCTGCTCTCAAAGCATCAATCAATAAAATTTGAAAATAGATAATAGGTCTTGCTAATCATGCCAAGATTAGTCCAGGCCCATAATAGCTCAGTAATAGCTCTGCCTTCAACCTGCCGCTAACAAACGTGACCCATTTACCTAATCCTTCCCCTCCTTTTTCTTCTCCTGATAGGTCGGAGTACAGACCAGTCAGAGAGGAGGAGCTGTGTGACACGCAACAAACTCTCAGAGATACCAATCGTACACTCCCAGAGTATTGCATTATGGGTCAGGCCATGGTTAGCAACTGTAAAGAAACTGATGAAGGATGTAATAGGATTACAGATTAGTGGAACTAAAGGATTAGCAGCTTTTCTTTCCCTGAATAATATTGAACATAAGCCCAAATTCAGATCCTTTGTTTTCATCGTAGTCCCCTTGGTCATTATAAAGTATAATCGTTTATTTATTTGTTTGTTTATTCTATCTACTTTCAAAAATGCCTCAGTATTTGTAAGGTCATGTTACAAACTGTTTTAGTCTGAGTTCTTTTACTTTAAATCACACATTTTTGTAAATTATATAACACAGCATTTAACATATTGCACACGGCATTCAAAAAATTTTAAATGTCGAATCACCTGCAGATAAAGATCTATGGTTTCATTGCTAGACACAAATCTGGTCAGGAATCACATAATTAAACTATATTATTTAATGTGACTTTCTTGCTGCCTGTCTGATGCCTGCAGTTGAATTTTTATTGTTTATTTTTCATAGCATTCTCCTACCTATTAATTATGTCTCATTATTATGTGTTAACTTTGCAACCTTCTGAGTCTATTACTGTGATCAGAGGACAGATCATGGTTGTTAAAGATTCTGGTCGCTAACCAGATGCTACCTGTTCAAGTCTCAGGAGAGGTTCAATAAGCCTAGTGATAAATCTAACTTCCATCTCTCATAATCAATGACTGTGTATACAGCTTCGGGGGCAGCATGTGGCTCAGTGGGCTAAGCCTGTGTGCTTGTAATCACAAGGTCGCCGGTTCAAATCCAGCCTCAGCCTGTCTGTGGGTCCTTGAGCAAGATCCTGAACCCCAGCTCCCTGGGCGCCCCAACAGTTGGCTGCCCCTTGCGGACAGCTTGCTCTACAAAGAGCAAGTTGAGGGAGGCATAAAGGGAATTTCCCCACGGGGACAATAAAGGATTGATTATTATTATTATTTCATTTAGCTAGGGCTGTGCTGATTTAGAACCATGGCCCAGGTAGCTGCCCGTCACTCACCCACCAAGCTAAAGAGGCCCCAGTGCACTTTAATGAGCTGTGTATCCCAAAAGGAAATCCACATAAAATGGAGAGAGAATGCAAACTAAATGGAGCTGTAGCAGGTTTGTATCCACAATGCACCACAACCAACAACTCTGCCTTCAAGCTTCCTTATCACTGATTCAGTAAACTATACAGTAGTATAAGATGGGCATGTAGAAGATTAACTTCTAACTGTAAAAGTGTCAGCCTGAAAGCGTCATCTGAGCAATGAGAATAACCTGTCCCGTAAGTCAAGGAGAATATTTATGTAATATTCGCGCAATTCTACATAAAGCCTGTCGCACTACAAATACATTAAAACATGTCACTTTCAGGGCTGTGAGGGGCATTCTGTATGACAGCAAATTTACCAAGAACAGTTAAAGACACTGAGAGCAGCACCCATTAACTGGGTTTGAAGTAGGCCTGGTGCTTTTATCCAGTGATTTACTATTTATATCAACTTATTTAACCAGACACTTTTATCGCGCCCAGCATTTCACTCAAGGTCACCACAGCATAGAGCCCCCTGTGTCTGAGCCTGGAACACCTAAGTAGGCTTCAATCACCAAGCTACCTCCTGCACTGCCTGTTAATTAGGCATGTAATGGTGCACAAAATTCAAGGTTCAGTAAACACCTCAGTTTTGGATGCACAGTACAGAAGGTAATAGAATTTGCTTTATCTATTATTAAAACTGCAAACACACAATTAAGAACAGTTGCAATTCAAAAGCAATACCTCTCATTACGTGCCCGAATAACAAAACCCAAGATACCTATCTACAGAATGTGAAACAATTATGTAAAAATAAATGAATAAATACAACAGTATCTATAATACTACTATAATACATATAATATCTATATGGCTATAATATCACAACAATCATCTAACTATTGGAGATAGACTTTGAACACTTTCACCTAAAGCAGAGGAAGTACTCACACAGCCTGCTATGCAGCAGACAAATCTGATTAATGATTTATCTTATATGTATTTTGTATCTAAACATTGCATCTTAAGGCAGTCAAAAGAAATGTTTAAAGCTATTTGTTTGGGTAGCAAGTGCACTCAGAACAAAAAAAACACAACGTAGCATTAGAACACATGCAAATTAAGAATAACACAATAAAAACTAGTAAGAATCTCTTACGTTCTGCAAAGTTACTGATATCTTGTTGGCTGAATACACGAGCACCACTTCAGTTCCCTAACCTCTCTTCAGGAGCACCTCAGTCATTTTACTTATCAAATTTCACCCCCAGCTCACATCATTAATTAGTTTAAAAAGTCAGTGAGATATTGGTTAGTTATACATGATGTGCTAATATTCAAGTATAAAAATACATGGGTGTATTGGATGGTCACTGCAAATACTAGGGTGATTTTAGCAGATGGTTTTGAACTGGTCATGCTAACACACTTTGACGGCATAATAGCATAGTTTTACATTAACAAGAAGATCATTTAATCATATTTCAAAAAGTCCTGTTTTACATTATTAGAGCAAAATTATACATATTATATGAATGAAATTTCATAACATCTGTCATACATGGTCAAAAACTGAAAGTACTCACGCATAGTAGACATGCACAGAAATTCAACTTGCATGAGCATACTTTTGCTTTGGTTCACATTAGCTGCAACAGTCTGACTCAATGGATTTAAACTCATGACTGTTTTGTCCAAAATAGATCATAGCATCACTCATGCCGACTGGCCGCAGGATAGGTGCCCATGTTGGGAAGGCTGTGGGTTCAAATCCTGGGACTTGCTGAAAAATCACCATTGGGCCCTTGAGCAAAGTCATTAAGCACAATTGCTGCAGGGCCCTGTTAACCCTGCCTTTGGATCTTCACTTTGTCCGTTGCTTAAATTAAAACTGTTTGTTAAACAAACATTAATGTTCCCATTCTGCCTGGGTACTTCTCTGTTCTGACCTGGATTCTACTCTGAAAAATGACTAAGGTGAAGCTCTACAAGAAAATCATTGTGGCAAAGAAAAAAATACTGGCAAACTTGCATTTAACTGCATTTTTTGAACTACTAACTATCCATCTGCCGTGAATTATGAAAGAGATTAACATAGAACCAACTTTTTACATGTATTGAGAGACATCTGTGTAGCACCATACCTCTGTTGATTTTTTTAGGTTGCTAGAGTGATTTCCCTAGAGGAATAAAACAGTAGTTTAGTCATCACAAGTTAGACAATCACATCAATAATTTGCCCCTATGTTCTAGAGCTACAGACATGCAGACCATTCAAGCTTACTGCTCTAGTGTTCTTTTCTTATTCATCAACTATATTATATCACTACACTGGAAAGCTGAATATATATATATATATATATATATATATATATATATTAATTCAGTGAAATAATTTAAGTTGTCAATACTCAAAACTTTGAGTTATATTA
>JABFEB020000039.1:8272463-8289071 GCA_019775895.2 Stomatorhinus ivindoensis | reverse complement strand
CCCCCCAGGCTCCCAAAGAGGCATACATCCAGTGGTTTTATATGAATATTTAAAAAGAGGGACCTCGACACAAGTTTGTATTCCTTCAGATTTGGGTTTATGGTTTTATGGTTTAAAACCCTTTAAACCTCCTGGTTGGTGCTGTATATGTCTGAGAACTTTGTTTGGCTGTGCTGTTAGCTGAATTAATCAAGTAATTACATCCAGATTTTATTCAGCAGAAAATAATTTGGGTCGATGAAGAAGATACATAAGACCCAGATTATTGTATTTATTTATTTTAATATAAATATGCATGCTAATTCTTGGTTTTAATTAAGTACCACACATTTCACCTAAGTTGGCTGAGAAATGTAAAAACATTCTTGCAGTTATATCAAATGAGTTCTGCTTAATTGATACACAGAAAGTGCCATGCATACAATTGTCATTAGGCCACTGTGGCTTTGATCAGAAGGTCATGGTCCAAATCCCATGGTTGGGAAAAATGATTTTACTGTCGTTCCCATGAGCAACACTGTTGACTGCAGTGGCCCCAAGTACTGTCTGAGCCTGCTTTCTCAGTATGTCACTTTGGATAAAAGCATCTACTAAATTAATAAATATGTGTAAAAGAGTTCCTTTTTATGTTATGGCTTATACTTCCTAAATTTATTGTGATTTTCAAATAGCATGCATGTAGGAAACCTTCTAATTGGCATTAATTTTTCTTACTGTTTATTTCACAGCTCCAGCAAGATGAGGAACCTCTGCTCCAAATGCTTTGCAAGTGAGTTCCTAGTTGCTGTTTTCCAAACTCTGCTTGCTGCAATTCCCGTGCTTTTCATGGCAACTGCTCCGTGCCCCAGTGGAGAGGACCTCGCTGTCTGTCTTGGTTCTCACCCCTCTTTTCCACACCGGTCTCATTTTAGACGTGCAGAAGAAGCAGCTGGATGAGGACTGTGCTCCGGGACCCTGCCCCAGCTCTGGCAGCAGTCAGCCCTCAGCCTTTAGCAGTGACATCAGCAGCAGCAGCAGCAGTAGCAGTAGCAGTAGCCATTCGCTCCCATCAGACCCCACCAAGTTAATGCAGATGACAGCAGAAGACAAAGGAACCATATTAATGCCCATGCAGGAGAGTAAGAGAAACTTTGATGCTCTTCAAAAGTAGGAGTTAATAGGCAGTCTTATTTGCCCTGGTCAGGCCCTGTTCTGGGGCCCAAATGGTTACCTAGTAGCACCTAAGGGCACTTTTTCACCACACCAGGTACCGTACTTTTGGTACTTCAAGAAAGTACATTTCCTATTATGCGCATGCATTTCACACATCGCTAGTCAAATCACATTGCAATACTTGAAAATTTTCTAACGCTGTGCTGTTCTGGTATATTATACAAAATACTTCTTGTCATGACGTCCTGAAATTGTTGTATCTGTTCTTCTGACCTGATTGCAGTTGGGTCACTTCATTTGTCCATGCATCCATTATTTTTTTTATTAATTTAACTTTGTTTATCATTGTTTTCTGAGTTTATGGCTGATTTCAAGGTGGCGGTGTTGTGTTTCAGAAGCTTGCTATTTGCTTAACCAGTTGACAAAGAAAGTGTTTCAAGTCCCACCCCAAGTACTGAAGTGGCAAAAAAAATAGCTTGTTTGGCAATTTTGGTACTGGAACATTTGATACTGGTACCAAAAGTATGGTATTTCGAGTGGTGGAAAAGAGCCCCAATTTACCTTCAGCGGAGATAATGTGAAGTCAAGCAAATTCACCATTGATTTCTGTTCAGCCTTGATCCAAGTACTGTAATCTAGGTCAAGACTGTTAAGGTCACTTGTCATCAGATTTCCAGGAAATATTCAAGCTCCCTTTCTCTAGGTTAATACCAGCTTTCTCTGTTTGTCATGCATCAATATAAATTACTCCATTGTTCAAATTAATTGGGAGCTGATTAACTAACTTGGAAATAGGTTGTGTGGTTCATTTAAATCGTGCTTGAGGAACAGTAGGCAAAATAATTAGGAAGAACTGTTTGCACCCCTCAGGTGTCTGGTGATCCTCACTTCAAAGATCTTCCTCAGGAGGAAGTGTTTTTAATCTGTCTTTAAATAATCACAGTGCACTGTTTTGGTTAGTTACTTCTTATTGGAATTTTCCCAGAGGGTCCCTGCTTCTTTGCGGATAAGAACCTACAATAACAATGTGCAGTGTGGCAAGAATCTGGCACTTTCAGGAAGGGTGCCAACACATTCTGTCTGGTATGTCATTGGCAGTCCTCTGGGGCTGCTGGGAAGGAATCTATTACTTCCAGTCTACCTGAGGAAGACTTCTGGTTCACATGAGCGTGTTGGAGGTGCAGATCCCTGCGTCTCTGTTACAGCGGGGTCACTAAGGGGAGGAGTGTCTGAGTTTTTCCATCTTATTTCCATCACAGAAGTCTCCAGCACAGACACAGGCTCGGGTACGCTGCTGATGGCCTCCAAACGGCCCCACGACTCAGGTATGTTCATGCCTTGAGAGGCCGCCCCTGCTTCCTTTGAGTGTGAGTTGTATTGTAGTCGGAATTGACTAAAGCTGGTTCTTGTGCACAGCCATGAATCTCAGAGTGACGCCTGTGAGGCTGGGCATGTAGAATAGTGCAGGGTTTCCATATTCATTTCCCCAATTTTGTTTGACAGCCTCTGTGCCTTTAAGGGGATGGATGGATGGATGGATGGATGGATGGATGAGTGGGTCTGTTTTCCTGTCCAATTTGCATGTTTTTTTTCTATATAATCCTTCATTACAGTTAATTCGCTGTATATTCCGTACGTGGTGTGATGCTCCTTAGTGTTCCAGTGAGGTCCGATAGGATGGAGAATTTTCCCTAAACGGGCTTGTTCCTCGTCCTTTTGTGCTGTCGGGACTGGTGGCCCTAAGTGTTCTGTCTTTTCAGACACTGGGCCAGAAGAGGAGGCGACGGCGGCAAAGAGGGCGAGGCCCAGTGAGGAGGGCGAGTCCCACGGCGGGCAGAAGCAGAGGAGCCGGCGGCGATGTCACTGCTGCCAGAGCAAACTGGAGCTGGTGCAGCAGGAGCTGGGCCTGTGCCGCTGTGGTCAGTCACGGGGGCGTGTGCGCGGGGAACGGGGGGCATGTTTATGGGGGCCTGTGCCGCTGTGGTCAGTCACGGGGGCAGTGTGTTTGTCTTTGTATGTTCCCTCACTTGCGAGTCCCATGACTCTTACATGTGTTGAAGCTCTCATTGGCAGTGACCATTTACTGACAAATCAAGAGGTTACGTTGCAAACAAATAAAATGAAGCGTAATTAGGGAGGCATATAATACCAAAGGATACTTCGTAATTATAACTTTGGTTACCACTTTGTTTTTTTCTGTTTATTCCTTTAAAAAATCATTTCCTAAGTTATTCAATGGTCCTTTCAATTATTTTATTTATATTCAGTTGCCTTGAGAATGCATGGTGATGTGATCAGCAGCGACCTGTGATTGGTCTGTCTCTCCGTCTCCCAGGTAACGTCTTCTGTATGCTGCACCGTCTTCCCGAGCAACACGACTGCCGTTTCGACCACCTGGGTCGCGGCCGCCAGGAGGCCGTGCTTAAGATGGTAAAGCTGGATCGCAAGGTGGGCCGATCATGCCAGCGCATCGGGGAGGAGTGTTCCTGAGTGGAGCGGAGACAGAGAAATAAAGGAAACAGGATGGGCAGGTTCTCCTGATCCACTTTGACTGGGCTGTGGCCCAGCTCTGTATGACTCTTAACACCAAAACTCCCCCCTCCCTCCTTCGCTCCCAGATGCAGCTTAGAACACCTGTAGCCTGAGATGTGCCCTCCATCCTGGTCACACGGCTTCCGTGGGGCACCCTGACTGGACCCGGCATCTGATCTCACTCAGCCTTAACTTCAGCATGGACCCTGTGAAGGAGCTGACCCTAGATCCTACTGCTTTTTCTCCATGGAGTAAAAAGTGACAAACCTCAAAAAAATAACTGCAGACGCAAACTTTCTGGAGGTTGAAGAGGGAGCAGAATGCAGGCTTCTGGCCCTAAGAGGGAATTGACCCCATGCCTCTGAAGGTGGCTTATAGCACACACACCCCAGGTCATCCTGGATGCAACCTGACATGGAATGGTGCCTGGAAGCCCTCCTGTTCTGTGTCAGCCTGGCTAGGGTCATCACCTTCCCAGGGTGTCATTTTGGGTGTATCACTGGTGCACTTTGTCACAGTGTCTTGCAGTCAGTCTGAACCCAACTTCCAAAAGTGAGCTAGACCATCTGTCTCATTTTATGGATGGGTTGGACTGTTTCACCATTGAAGGCAAGGCTCTTAGAGTCAAAGGGCATTTTGTCCCTGATCTCCCCATTAAAAAGTATGAAAGTGCACCACATGGTACCACATTGATTGGTCAGACCTGATGTGCTGATGAACTCCACCAGAACCGGCGTATGCAAGACATTAACCACCTTTTATTCATTTGGAATGCGTGCTCTAAACTGCATTTGTCAAGAGTGGGTGACCTTTCTTTCTCCTTCCTCGTTTACTGGTTTTGGTCCATTTGCCGTTTCTTTGAATATGAAGTACGTTTGACAGTGGCTGCTGTTCTACCATTATATTCAGGAAATGCTCTATTTTGATGCTGGATGCTGGCGAGGGGGTTGGTGGTAAATCACAATAAGTAGTAATGATGCAGATTTCAGTCGGAAATATATTTGGATCAGTTCAGTTAAGCTGCAGAATGAAAGCTTGTGATGAAGACCAGCAGCTTGTCAGGAAGCTGGCAGGAGTTGGACGCCCGCTGTCCTGAAATGCCTCGCTCACGCCACCCTGCCTTACTTGGTCTCCTGTCCTCTTTGGCTGCTGTTCCCCGTGAGGAGCGAGCGCTGCCCTCTTACCTCTGACCTCTTCTCCCGGCCCGGTCGGGTTCCTACACTGCTTTAGGAGGGGGCTGGAGTAGGATTTTCAGCTTTTTTTTGGTGAGAGCTATACTCGCAACACAGAAGGACTTATTGTCACCCAGCATCTTAAAGGATAACTCTTATTTAACACTGTTGTTTAATTACTTGTTTTATTTTAGTTTCAGATTTACAGTAACACATACCTGCATTTTGGTTAAAATTGTGAACTAGAACTGTTCTGGAACTTTCTTTGCCTTTTGCCCTTTTTTCTTTGCTTAAAAAGGTAAATAAACTGGATTGACACTTTGTAGTGGTGGTTGTTCCATATCCATTGACTAGGTGATTGACACAGACCTGTGTTTGGCTAGAACTGAAGACCCCTACTGTAGTGAACAAAGCTGGTTGAAAACAATTCATGTGTAACAGTTGGGTTTTGCATTTGTTTTATCAGAAGTTTTTTCCAAAGCAGTGTTTTTGAAGAAGCAGGGTCAGTCAATCCCTGCAGCATTTGGGTGTTAAGGGCCTTGCTCAGGGACCCAATGTTGAAATCTTTCTGCCAAACCTGGCATTTAAACCAACAACCTTCTGATCGAGCCATAGTGTCCTACCCCCTGGACCCCCAAAGGAAATCTGCATTCATGCTGCAAGGAAGTTTACTAAATATGTGTAGATGGTGCTGCCCTCCCTCATTTAGGTTCCCAGCAATCACTGTTCTCCATGTTCAAGCCCAAGGACTCTAGCCTGAACACATTGTGATTGTTTCACAAATATACAAATATCTATTCTGCCCAGGTGATGAAATGGTTACTAAAATGCTGTGTTTTCTTGGTAGATATAATCAACCTCTCAAAGTGGCTTGTGGGCAGTACCAGTTCCAGCTTAAGTGTGTCATGTGCTGCCCAGTGAAGCAACATGAAATTGGCTGAGATGTTGGCCCTCCCTGAGAAGTTGGCACTCTATTTGGCCAGCCCTCCTTGTAGACTTGATTCCCACCATGTTCCTTTGTTTGTGCAGATTTTTTCTGGGGGCTCCACACCTAGACTTTTAAATTTAGGCTTAGTCTCATTTGCCCCACTTGGTGTGCACTTCCATGTGCTCAGTGCAAATATTCAAGGGTGTCCCGTTTCTCGAATAAGCCAAGTGCAGAGCATTTGATGTGCTCTTTATCCACACTTTGGTAAATACTGCATGGAAGCAGTCTTTGGCCACAATGGACTTCATCAGTGACAACTAATGTTGACATCAAAAATGAAGAATTCTGTCAGCTTATCAGTGTTCAATGTATCTCCTTAGAAGATTATATTTTAGTATCTAAAATTATATAACCAATGTTTACATAGCCTATGCTATAGGGAATGTCCCCCCAAACACAACCAATACAACCCACATAGCAGACAGGTCTGGCCCGGATCTGACGTCAAGCCGGCACTGCTGGCTGAGTTCTGCCATGGCAAGAGGTATGCCAACCAGATATGGGCCAGGTCTGGCAGTGATGGCACTGTTTACATTATAGCATGCCGGATGTGGCCCGATTGTGGTTTGGTCTATGTGGCCAAGAAACATAGAAGACAGGTCTGGCCCAGATCTTGTGTCAAGCTGGCACTACTGCCCAGTTAGCGAGCACATGTGGGCCTATTCTCGCTGAGTTGTGGCACATGCGGTTCACTGTCAGCAACGGCAAAAGATTGCGGGCCAATTGTGGGCCTAGCACGGCAAGCGATTCTGGCTGACAGTCAGCATTTTGCGTGTCGGACGACTTCGGCTGACAGTCATCCATTTCAGCATTGGTAACATGCTTTGCGTCGTACCTAGCCCTCAAAATTCTGGCCTGATGTCAGATAAATATTCTCAAAAAAATTCTAACCAGTCGTTACATGGAAGATCATTCTGACTACAGTCTATAGGAGGAATCACCAACATTGTGCCCGTGGGCACCAGGGCGCCCCCAAGGACCGCATGAGTTGCCCACGTTGACTGTTCTAAAAATAGCACAACTCACCATTGAGCAGCATCTAAAATTTAATTTTATCCTGTTAATATTCTTCTTTAATGACATCTATAGATTTGAAAATGGCAATATCTAAATGAAAGTATTTAAAACACGTTTATTATACATGATTTAAGAAGAGTGTATCAAACTGGTAGCCCTTCGTAGGGCTCAGCACCTGTGAAGTAGCTCCCAGATTCAAAAAGGTGACCCCTGGTCTTGAGAGAGTACCAGGTTCTAATTCATGTATATGTAAATCTGCAAGATGGCACCTGGATCTGTTCGAGCATTGATAATGCTTTGTCCCATACCTGACCCTCATCTGGCGTAAAATTGTGGCTGATGGCTCTGTTCTCAATTATATCATATAACCACTGTCTGTTTGGGATAAAGTCTATGCTAAAGAGCATGAGAAACACAATAAAGAGCCAATGGCTGACATGCAAAAAGACTCCTAGCACCAGCTGCTGACGTAGTACAGTCCCACTGATATGATCATTTTTTTGTTTAACGTTGGAAAACCTTTAAAAATTATTGGATATTTTTTTACTATATCGTCAGTCATAATTTTGAATCTAATTTATGTTTACTTAAAAAGGGAAAAGTAAAAACAAATTAAACCATTAGTTTATCTTTTCTAAAATCTTGTCTTTTAAAAATATAAATCCGTCTGGAATTGTATATATAGAGCTTTTCTATTGACCGTTCGGTATTTGATCGTCTATGCTGAACAACCAATCCTGAAATATGTGGGCGTTAACGTTTCAGTTTAGACCAATCAATGTCCTTTAGACGTCACTGCGACTTCACTGGTTTTTGAGGCGTAGGGCGTCATCGATCGACTTCAGATGGCTGATTCAGGTTGAATAATAGCCAGCGGATTGTGGTAAGTGAAATACTTCAGTTACTTTTAACCTTTTTAGTCAGAGATTTTAACTTAAGATTCTGTCGGAACGGTATGTTGGGAATGATCGTTCATTTTACAAAGCCGGTACAAACATGTCACACGCCTTGACATAACATTAAATACAGGGCTCTCGAGTTTAAATCAAATGTTAAATGTTAGATTACATCTGCAGAGCTCTCAAGTCTCACGTATTGTGTGTGGGACAAACGCATTTAACACAACAATCTCCCACGCCAAACGACATTTCTCTCTCCGAGAAGTGATAAAGCTCGCGCCACAGAAATGAACAGCTAATCCAAACCTGCACCTTCTATTTTTTTCTTTTCATGTGGGACATGTCACTTCAGTCCGCTGCCCTTTTGCTACGGGTGATATCTGAAACTTGTTTGGTTAAAAATGAGCACTTAATTTCTAGTGTGTCATATTAAAGTCACAGCAAAAAAAAAAAAACAGGGATGAAATTCATATGGAAAAACCAAGGGCATATATTCTGTGCAGTATTGGATATAGCAACCTTCTGGACAGTTACAGTTCAGCAATGAGTGTTTTTATGTCAGATCAGAACAGATATTACATTTCAGATTGCATACATACATACACGCATACAACTTTGACTTGTGTTGTGAATAAAATGGTGAAATTAACAACCCTGTTTAAATATTGTCTACTTGTCCATGATATTCTGTCTTGGACATAAGGATTCATATCTCCTTTTTTGTGTACTACTGTATGTGTTTTTTAGTTGTTTAATCCTGTAAATGTTGGGTGCTGTCTTAATCTTGAAGGTATGATTTATGTTCTGTGCCTTAGAAACAGGTGGCATGATTTGTTGTGTGTTGTAGCTGCTGTGAGACAAAATTCCTTAACTGGGAGTGCAACGGACCAGGAGGCAGAGAAAAACATTCTGAGATGGCTTGAGCTGGCACCCGACGGGGATGGAGGAATGAAGGAATGAAGGAACATGCAAAAAGGGCAAATTACACTTAATTACATTGCTTGCAATGTATTTACTTGTTTTGTATTTGTTTTTGTGTGTGTGTGTTTTGACCACCCAAATTTCACATTTTATTAACCAGTTTTACAAGGCCATGTTCTTAGATATTTTGTATGTTGTAAAGTGCTTTAAATGCCTCATCTGCTGGCAGTGCCAGCTTGATGCCAGATCTGGGTCAGACCTGTCTTCTATGTGCCTGGGCCACATAGACCAAACCACAATCGGACCACATCTGGCATGCATGTAAACAGTGCCATCATTGCCAGATCTGGCCCATATCTGGTTGGCATGCTACTTGCTATGCCAGAATTCAGCCAGCAGTGCCAGCTTGACACTAGATCCGGGCCAGACCTGTCTGCTATGTGGGCATCTGTTGAAGTTACAAAGTAATGTGTAATTAAATATAAATCAGTAGTTTGTTGAAAAGCATTTATATGTTGTGTATAATAAAAATAAACTTTATTGTTATCAATTGTGTAGCCATTGTGGTTTATGTCGTCTGTAACAAGACGAACTCACAGGTGGCCCCGCAATTGGCCACGCCGTCCACGTAGTATAGAATTAAAGAAATATGTTGAATGTCCCCCTGTTACTGTAATGATTCGGAAATAGTAATTGTTCGACTTCACTATTCACGATTTGGAGGAGTTCCTCCAACTCCACCTAGCAGACATACATATGAGGTGATTGAGGTATGGATCGATTCTGACCGTGTGTGGACTAATCACCCTGAAATTCAGATACAGCGCCCATATCATCCATGATTTACTCATAATATTGTTGCGTTAAAGATTCTTTTGAACTATGCTTCTGTAACTTGTTTCTCTTAAAAAGATGACTCAGCTTAAAATGTGCCAAGGGTTTTAGTTCCAGGATGCGCATCCTGTTCAAGGATATCTGTCTAATTACTTTTGATTGGAGCCATACCATGCATCAAGGGTTCTAGTCCCAGGATGCACATTCTGTTCAAGGATATCTGTTGATTGAAGTCGTGTCCAGCAGAGGGTGTGCTGGACACTGATCTGATCCAGAGGAAATAGGAGAGTGTGTTAGGTTCCAGGATTCGCATCCTGTTCAAGGATACCTGTCTAATTACTTTTAATCAAAGTCATGTCCAGCAGGTGGTGTGCTTGACACTGATCATACCCAGAGGAAAAAGGGGAGTGTGTTAAGTGGGGAACTTATATTTTGTACTCATACATTTAAACCGCAAGCCGCATTACCCAGACAGGATTGGAAATTTGAGAATACCTTGATTGGAAATTTGAGAATTCCTCGCCTGGGGGGAGGGGTGAGTCTGGCCAGCTCGTCCCCTGCCCTAAATAATGCCCAAAACTTAGTATAAAGGAAGGGGGAGATTTTGGTGTTGTTTGGAGCTCAGCCGTGGGATAGAGCGCGCATCGCCCGGCATTTTCTCGGGACTCACGTGTTGGTCTCCTGCCAGGACTGAAACGGGCTCCCTGGTCTAAGAGTGAAGGTGGGTGATGATGGCACGTCCGAGTGTGAGTAGCTTTGCAGTGTTTATGTGTTGATTAATCAGTTATTACAATAACTACGATATCAACCTTCACTTTCATGTATGCAAGTTTCTTGGTCACCTTTATATGTATTCATATATGCATAATTCATGTATTGGCATTTTGATTCTTGTTTATGACTTATAATACCATTGAATATCACTTGTGATATAAAGTTATTTTGCATTGTCTTTGATCCCAAAATATTTCAGTATTCTGGTATTGATTTTAATGCAGGGTTATTTTGTATTACTTGCAATAAAGCGTTTTTAGAAGCGAACCTAAGTGTGCCTGTTTGTTCCTTCGAAAGCCCTATATCCCCCTTACACCATTCTAAAACAGTCGTCACTGGGCCTGTTATGACCCAAATCGTGTAGAACCATGTCTGGGCCGTCACTGGGCCTGTTATGGCCCAAATCAGGTAGAACCATGTCTGGGCCGTCACTGCGCCTGTTATGGCCCAAATCAGAAAATCCATGTCTGGGCCGTCATTCTTTGTGGTATCTGGGCCAGAGGAAAATTAATAGTGTGGGCCAGATCTGGCCCAGAAGAATTTTGCTATCTGGGGTAATGCTCTTTAATAAGGCTTGCTGCGAGAACAGATGTGAACATTTTACTTCAATACATTACCTGCACTGATTTTGAACCCAAGCTTACTCTTATTGCAGCATTTACAGTAATAGGCAAACCAATAATAATACTGAATTAACAGATGTGCAATATTAAAATAATTATTACTTTGTGCTGCTCGATTAAATTGCCTTAAATTTATTAGGTAGTGCTCATTATAAGTTATGTGTTTTGGTGTAGAGTGGCATGTATAATAAGTTACTTTTTGATTTGTATGTAAAATTATTATCAAACGACACCATTCTGATGACGAATCTCCAAGGTAGAAAAGGGGAAGGAGTACTGAAGCACAGACTCCTGAAGCGTCTTACGGTCGCGCTGGAGAATTCAGAAGGAGTACTGAAGCATAGACTCCTGAAGCGTCTTACGGTCACGTTGGAGAATTCAGAAGGAGTACTGAAGCCCCTCTAGGTGGCCATGAAGTATGTCAGAAAGGGTGCTTTGGTGCTAGAACTGGTATGTGTCTTCAACTATGAAGCTGGGTTTCTTTGGATGAGTCCCCTTCATAGCCTGGAGTTGACGGGCCTGTTCCCCTGGAGGCGCTGCTGCTGATGCTCGTTAGCCTTCAGTCATCTTACGCTAATGTTTTGAAGCACATTGATTGGTTGGATGGAGTCAATGACTACATCATAATTTTGGAAAGGCCAGACCCAGGATCTGTTAGATTTTTGCAACAGCATTGCGGGATCCCTACCTGAGGATCTTGCAAAGCACATGCTGGTGCAGGTTCTCCAACCCTTGCGTCACTGCCATAACTGGAATTCTATTCTTTCGTCCTAACTTCACTCGCCTCAGTAAAAATACGTAGCTGTATGAAAGAACTGATTCGCCAGTGCGTGAAGCTCAAGGCGGCAGATAGGCTGACAATGGAGAAGATTGATCTCCATCCTTGGCTCCAGTAGAGCTGACCAGTGACCTGGGGCTCAAAGCAAAACCTCATGTCTGTATGAAGGTTTGCTACTTTCTCACTTAAAAATAAAAGACAAAGGTGATGTAGCAGCTGCTTTGCATCAAGGTAGCTTGTAACCCTTGGGACAGTTCTTAAAGGAACCATTGTTGTTCTTTACTTAATATGTCACCATTTGAGGCGAAGGTTAGGAAGACACTACTCAGTCTTGGGACAAGTAAGAGGGTAAGACAGGTAAATGGACATGAACCGTCCTTGTCTCACATTCATGTGTCCGTGTCCACCACAAAGGAGTCTTCATGATTTCTTTTGCACTTGAAACCAGTGAACAAGTCTATGTCTAACAACTATGGACAGAAATAATAATAATCTTTATTCATATAACACTTTTCATACAAAGAATGCAGCTGAAAGTGCTTCACATATTAAAATAAAAACAGAGACAGAGAAGCAACTGATAAGCTTAAAATGCTCTCTGACTACATGTTTCTATCATTTATTCCTATGTTTTCTGACTGGTTCCATACTTTCTTTTGCAGAAGACTGATGCCAAACATGCAGTAAGACAGGAGGTGCACAGACAGAGCCAGCTAGACCATGGAGAGAAGGCACGAACATCACAGTGTGCTCTGACATCAGTCTTAAATAATGCTGACCTGTCACTCAAATAAAGATGTACTTATGCAGATGCTCCTTATAAGTGTTTTTCAGCTGTTCTGGTGTCTCAATAACAGTAGTTAGTTGATGCATGAAACCCTGGTATCCAAATCATATTATGTTGTTTTGACCTGAATTAAGATGAGGGCTGGGCAAGAGGGAATACAGAGATCTCGGGGTGATGCATCAAGGAGCATAACTAATTGAGAGTCAGTCAGGCATGTTTTATTAATTAAACCTTTACTATCACATTCCATAAAGGATATATATTAACTTATCTACCTACCTAATGATAAAAGCATTAACAATCAATATAAACTTAATGCACACATTAAAAAGCAATAAACATGAAATCAATGACAATTTATGAGCATTTTAACTGAACTGAGGTGTAATGATGGCAGGTGGACAAGAGGAAGGACAGAGGGGTTATTGTTTGGAAGGCGAAATGCGTCTTGAGCCGTACAAGTTGCAGCAGGTTTGTTTTGATGTTTTCTGAATTTTTGGTTGAGTTACGGCTAGATTTCAATCGAGGGACAAGTCGAAAGAAATTTGGCAGACCTGTTCAACGTCTGAGTTGGTTGTGCTAAGAGGCATTCGAGATCCGTGGTTCTACCATAGAAGTATATTATGAAAATTGGAATTCAGCTTCTCCTTTGTAATGGGAACCTTTAGCTCTTCCTTCTCAGATGATTCCCATAGAACCCAAGACATTGCAAAAAGCTTAACAAAGATCATCATGGACTTGCAGTCTGTTTCAATGGTTGAGGATGCAGGTATAAGTCATCTTATGAAGATGGTTGATCCCTGCTACAAAATTCCTGGTAGGAAATCCCTGATGTCTAATGAAATTCTAAAGCTATATGAGCAAGTCATTTCATAGAATCTACAAGCAGTGTGGTTTTGTAAGTCATATGTGGACAACAAGAACAACTAAAGCTTGTTTGACTATGTCAGGATATTTTATTGACCAGAATTGTCAGAGGCAGGCTTGCAATCTTGAGACATTCCAAGCAGCCATACAGCAAAAAATATGTCTGAAATCCTCACAATAATATCTGGTGACTGGGGCATTACCAGCAAGGTCCGTGCTGTTATTATGGACAATGGAGGTTACTCAGAGTTGCTAAATTGCCCAGTGGTGTGTTAGTGTGCCCTGTGATGGGCTGGTCCCCCATCCTGGGTTGTTCCTCACCTCATGACCATAGACTCCATACTCCCCATGACCCAGTAGAATAAGCAGTTTGGAAAATACGTGGATGTGTTTTACTATTTGATCATAATACTTCTGCAAAATATTTAACTATTTTTTACACTTATTAGCACAAACATTATTTACTAAAGTTAATTTTTTGGTCCAAAAGAACTGCATTTCCTTCTAATTTAGATGTGATACAATTAGTCATTGAAAAGTTGGCCAAACTCAAAAGTGCTATTGTAATTAATTGCTTAAGAATTTTTAATTGGAAGTAGGACATGTTTTTTACTGTCAGTATGTTTACATCCACACTAAGAAAATCAGATTATTGCTGTGACTTTTAAAGTACATGTAAATTGCACTAATCGTGAGTCAGTTTACTACTGCGTGTGTATGTTCCCCCTAGGTGATCTGTGCATACTCCAAGTTCCCCACGGGTTTTGACCCAGAAGTAACAGGAGAAGCCAGTACACAGAAGCTTGGAGCACTGCAGAGGACGTAGAGCATGTATGAAATGTACAGCACCGTAAAGCTGTCCATTTGATGTAATTACTTTCATTCCTGGCTAGAGTTTGCGTATTTCTGTATCTCTTACACAGTAGTTTCCTGTATTCCTGTACCATGTTATGTTCTCATATCTCTATGTATTATGTTGCCATCTTGTTCACAGAGATTATAAATGTATTACTGCGGTTATTTGCACGTTAGCAAAGCAGTGGATTACATACTGACTCAGTTGTAATCCTTAGGTGCCATCTTGCGGTTAGATGGTGCTACATCTAAAGTAATGCAAGTCATTGTCTTTCCTTTGTTATATTTATTCCAGAACCACACAAACCACACCATATCCCTTAAGGGCTGAAGATTGTCCCAGCTACAGCTTATATATTGAGAAGCATACTGGATGGGTCTGTACTTTCTGTTTCGTAAATTTAATCAAATTGAGTAAACTGAATCAAAGACATCCCCCCCCTGCTGTGATTCCCTGTGCTCTGACCGGCCCGCTTTGGCGAATGCTACCTCCTCCTGAACCAGTGCACCCCCCTACATCCCAGCCCAAGGTGTTGGTTTTCCACTGGGGTAAGAACTGGTCCAGGTGCAGAATGACATCAGAACACAAGGCAGGGTATTTTGTACTGAATAAGAAAAATGGCTGTAGTAGAGAGGCCCAGATCTAGACTGCTCAGGTTGGGGGGAGGCAATCTGAAATTTTAGGTGGGCAACATTCCACATGATGGAGTATACTACAGCGCAGTAGTGACTAGTGAGGGGGGGGCAGCACACAGACATTTTCATATTTTATGTTTGAACTATTTGTGAACTCTGCATTATGCTCTCATAGTCATCTCTTTGATC
Organism: Stomatorhinus ivindoensis; assembly: GCA_019775895.2. Lineage (NCBI taxonomy): Eukaryota > Metazoa > Chordata > Actinopteri > Osteoglossiformes > Mormyridae > Stomatorhinus > Stomatorhinus ivindoensis. Next base: position 8,274,047 of record JABFEB020000039.1, on the reverse strand, counting down.
AGGAAAGACTAGTTATTTTTTATTAATAATAATAATAGCAACAACAACTATAATAATAATAAAAATATTAATAAGTGATTTCTGTAAGGTGCCTTGGATAGAAGCATCTGCTAACCAAACATAAACTGAACATAAACATACTCTTATGGCAATATGCTTATTGGCATATTAACATGAAATTTGAAACTCAAACTCATGAACTGCTATATAACAACACAACAGCAGAACGTGTCATTTGAACAGTAATATAGTGGAAGGAGACTGGTTAAAGAGAAAAGGGATTAAAAGATAATTACCAAACCATAAACAAACTGACTTTGCAAACAAAGGTGGAAGCGACCTGCACCGTTTTTCTTTCATTGACCGAAGGGTACCAACAATTTTGTCCACGTGTGTATATCTGTATCAGCATTAGGTGTGGCATAATTAGGCAGTTCCTGTTATTAAAAGGGGTACCCAAGTACTTCCAGCCTTATAATGAAATTCTGTAAAATTAATAATGTCAGCCTCCAGAAGGAGGCACTACATTCACATTAAACTTTTTTTTCTTCTATAAATTACTGAAAGTCAACAACAATAACAGGGAAATGTATGACTGTTTTCACAACTTTTACAGCACAACTAATGGTTAGTATGCATGTCAAACATCACACATTGTTAGTTTAGGTTCAAAATGCTTAATGTTCATGGTATAAGAGAGAGTTTTTAATTGCCAGCACAAACCCACCTCGGTGAATAAGATGTCCTCGCTGATGGGTCACTGCCCTAATAATGCCTCTCTTATTGGTTATTCTGATGTTGAATGGTGAGATCCCTCCAAGGAACTACGAAAGTGTCTCTGCTCAGGATGTTAAAAACACAGAAAGTTAAAAACACAGACACACAATATGTAAAATGTTATATATCTTTCAATATTGAAACTGAATTACATTTTTACAATTGTATTTCCTATTTGTATAGCTATAGGCCTACTTGTATACAAAGCAAAAATGGGCCAGATGAAGCAAGCAGCATGCCCTGATCACAGCGCCTTGCCGCACCCACCACACAGCAAACCACCTCATGGAGGTGAACCTGAGTGCCGCCATGTGGCGGGTGATACCTCAGCACCACACTAATCCGAATAGACAAGTGTGAGGTTTTTTCCGGTGGCTGGAGTGCCAATCCTACCACCAACCCCCAACTTTTTCCATGTAAGCTGGAGGCCCTCCTCATACGGCTGGATATAGATTAACGACGCCCAGGATGAAGCAACTGCAGGTTAAGGGCTTTGCTCAAGGGCCAGATGGAGTAAAATCACTGCAGGCACACATGGGATTTGACACAGCAACCTTCCGATGGTTGGCACAGCTCCCTAGCCTCAGAGTCATCACTACACCCTTGATATAGCCAGTATGTATAAATGCAATACATCCACTGTATTCACAATAACACAAGCACAATAATATCAGTAGTATTCCTGTTACTTAACAAATAGCATTAGAAGGGTTTGTTTCCTCTGAATGTTCCCCCATAAACGGCTCTTGCTTAAGCTCAAAGCTGCAGGGATTTTAGGATCTGTAGCAGCTTGGATCGAAAACTGGT
>JABFEB020000039.1:8215908-8226244 GCA_019775895.2 Stomatorhinus ivindoensis | reverse complement strand
CAAGCAGGAGTAGGCGAGGAGTACATGCATCAATGACTGGACTGGGGAGTTTGAGACAGGGAGACATTATATACATGGCTGACGAAGGAGCAGATGAGAGGCACCTGGGGTGATCCACACAAGCTCTGCAAAGAGAGGGAAGGTTAAACAAGTAACAGGTGTAGCTTGTTGACAACTTGCCAGCACTTATTAGTGGAATAACGGTACAATGGTTTTTTTATTCTATGTAAAACAAAAGATAGATCTACTGGTCAGATTTAATAATAAATAATAAACATGTCGCATTAAGAAATGATGGTGTCCCATATTGATCGCGAACTATCCCCCCAGTAACTGACTATGTGACTTCATCCTCTATTATATTGGGGTGAAGGTTTAACAGCTTGTTCTATCCAGGGCCGCAGGAGGTCTTGACCTTATCCCGGACGCTATGGTCACAAGGCAGGAAATAGCCCAGGATGGGGCACCAAACCATAGCAGGGCACACTCACACACCATTCATCCACTCATACACACACCTATGGGATATCTGGTAACTATAATTAACCTCAGCATCTCCCATGTTTATTTAGTATAAAGGTCACAGTTTCTGTTACGTGGTTTCTGTTAAATAAAAATTAACTTCAGGGCTTGAAATAGAAAATAAATTGAGAACACAAAAAGGAAACCTTGGGCACATTATTGTGATTATGTGAGCTTGGTTTAGTATTCAATAACTGATACCTTATTGATCCCCTTCGGGAAATTGTCTTTATGCCTCCCTCGACTTGCTCTTTGCAGAGTAAGCTGTCCACGAAGGGCAGACACCAGTAGCAGCGACCAGGGAGCTGGGGGTTAAGGGCCTTGCTCAAGGATACACAGACATGCTGAAGCTGGGTTTGAACTGGCAACCTTCTGATTGCAGGCACACAGGCCACTGAGCTACATGCTGCGGGAAAGTTAAAATATTGAAAATAATAAACACATGATTTGATGCAGAGTGGCCATGAAAAAAATCACAATATCAACATTGATTTGATTTTCAAAATCAAAACTAAAGTCAACAGTGATTGAATGAATGTTGAATTCCTTCGTGATTCACAATCATGCTCATGAATTTAAGAGTGCTTCAACAAATTTGTTATTTTCTACGTCATTCTTTATTCAACTTTTGCCTGCTGTCCTGGCATAGAGACACAGAGATTGTTAAAAGTATATTTTAAAAAAACTTTGTCACTCTTTTTGGGACAAATATGATGATTAGAAGAAGAGTTAAATGATGCTATATTAAACTATAATGTAAGCTATAAATTAGTGCAGAAGGGTGTGTTGTTTTAACATCTGTTTGCAATCTGAGTACAAAACAGGGTTGTGTACCAATCGCATTTTCTTGTTAATCATTACAGTAAATTTCAATGCTTGTAATACTAACAGATGCTAATTGACCTCTATTTTTTAAATGATTTCTCTAGTTATTCTTGATTAATTTACTCTAAAATATGTCTTTCGGTAATGGGTGGAACCTGGCTATGTCATGAAAGGTTTTTTCATGTGACAGGTGCTTCCATCTCCGCTTAGGCCTCTGTGAATTGATTAGGGAGCAAGTGGCGTGTTGCGTGGGATGGAACTCTAGGACATTCATTAGGCAAGCTTTTGTCTCTTGTGACTGCATGGTATGTAAATATTATTATAGGTGTGCCATTGTAACTGCACTGTCTACAGTTCCTGGTCCGCTGTCATTTCTATAGTTTTATATTATTCATGGATGGTTGCTGCTCATGTTGGTCAATATTTATTTGCACAATAATGCACTTGGTCTGGGCAATATGTTGACTTTTTATGGAATATCAAAATATTTTCAAAATGAGATTAATTGTTTATATCGACCTACTTTTACTTTTAAAAATCTTTCTTCTGTAAAGTTGTGCCACATTAAGAGCTTTCACTGAAACTAAGGGGCCTAGCTCAAACCCTGAAAAATAACCCCTTACCATTATCTCTCCTCCACAAAACTGTACAGTTGGCACATTACAGTCATGCAGGTAATGTTCTCCTGGCAACCGCCAAACCAAGAATGCAGAGAAGCATGATTCGTCACTCCACAGAACACGTTTCTACTGCTCCAGAGTCCAGTGACAGCGGGTTTTACACCATTCCATCAGATGTTTGGCATTGTGTTTGGTGATGTGAGGCTTGCATGCAGCTGCTTGGCCATGGAAGCCCATTCCATGAAGCTCCTGGTGCACAGTTTTAGTGCTGAGGTTAATGCCAGAGGAAGCTTGGAACTCTGCAGTAATTGAGTCACAAGCACTGGGGACTATTAAAACTATGTACCTCAGCACTCGGTGACCCCATTCTGTTACGTTATGTGGTCTGTCACTGTAAGCGCTTCGGTTGTTACTAAACGCTTCCACTATGCAATAATACCACTTACAGCTGACCGTGGAATATCTAGCAGGGAACAAATTTCATAGACTGGCTCATTGCAAAGGTGCCATCCTATGAAAGTACCATGCTTGAATTCATCGAGCTCCTCAGAACAACCCATTATTTCACAAATGTTTGTCTACCTGACTGCATGGCTTGATGCTTAAGTTTATGCACCTATGGCAACTGGGCCAAATGAAACACATAAAATCAGTGACTAAGAGATGTTTCCCAATATTTTTGTCCATACAGGATAAATAAAATGTGTATATCAAAAATGCATATAAAATATTTATTACTATGCCTCTATATATTTATCTTCTAAGGCAATTCTACACCTTTTCTAAAAGTACACCGAAGATTGATTAAATATACATGACCAAATGGCTGCAACAACCCGGTTGGGTTCAGTGAAAGATTCACCTTTGATGAAAACACTGATGAAATTTGAGCTGTGGCTGACAGTTATGGCATTCAAGAGGCTCAGAAAACGGCCTACATTGCAGGCACTCACGTTCTCCGTGTTGTGAGTTCACAGATTTTTAATCGATTTCCCCTCCCTACTCAAAATCCAACTACAGGTAAAAAAAATAAATGGTTGAAAACAAGTTTTAATTTTAACTTTAAAAAAAGTGCAATCAAAAAGATGCTTGTAAGTGAGATGGCACCGCTGTAAACACTTTTAGAAACTTGCAAAAACTTTTAGCATGTTTTAGCATGTTCATGAATCCAGGCTTTTCCACCGTATGTATGGACACCACATCTTTTGCGAAATACATCGCGACATCGTTTGTTATCGCCTTCCACCCTGCCCCATTCTTATCATACGGCACACAGTTCAAAACCTGTCAGGAACAGTTGCTTGCTTAACTCTGGATGTTGTGCTGGTGCTGCGGGAATTTCCATTTCGCTGGGAGCTGCACTTCTCCCACTCCGCTGTGTGCCTCTGCTTTAGGTGCTGGAATGAATTTGGTCGCAAGTTTTTAACAGACTTTGCAACAAGGACTTGTTTGGTCTGTGTCCGACAGCGCAAAACCGAACCCTCTAATTAAACATGCTGTTTGTAAATCCCCTACAGTGTTTGAGTGCGCCGCAATAATTTACCCGTGAAGAACTGTGCGTTAGTTCCGCTTTTGGCGTTCGCGTGTAAAATACAAATAAATAAAATCGATTTTCATAAAAACACACCGTCCAGAACTGTGAATTCGAATTAATCGATAAAATCGATTTATCACCCACCTCTAGTTCACAGTAATAATTAAAAGCACAAGGAACCGAGGAAGACCAGTAATGAAATGACGCAGAATGATACTTTCAGCAAGAGCACCAACTTTATTCAGACACCATCACTAGCGATGAAACCCAGAATAAGGGAAAAGTAATCGCAACACAAGGAATACTTATATCCAAATAGAAACGGTTAACAATAATAAGTAATAACATATGAATCACTCCTGCTTCAAAGCAAAATGTCCTGAAAAAGATGATCACTGCAGGTAGCAGATACTGTCTTAATAACCCACCATCACAGCACCACACAAGACAAGACATACAGACGTGCACACTTGTGATGTCTGAAAGCACTTACTGAGGACTGGCTGTTTTATAGGCCATCTACAGGGCTTCTCTATCTCTGCATTATCAGGGAACATGGTATTCTAATGCATTGAAAATATCCTTCCCCTCCCAAAACCAACTTGCCTGAAGCAGTTTGAAATATATACTCTTTACTGTAGTATGCAGTTTGCAACAGCTTACAGACAGGAAGCGCATATAGTTAAACAATCACAGCACGCTGACATCACAAGATCGAAAATGGATATTGTTCCAGCTTGGAGGATGTTTGTGGCTCCTGCATCTAAGCAGTGACCTCGAGAGGACGAGGCCAGATCTGCGTGATTGTTACATACCTACCTCAAAGCACCGCCCCGTATCTGTCCAAATGGCAGATAACAGGATTTAGCAAGTCAGGGATCTGCCCAACCCGAAGCCAAGAGGGCTGCTCCCTGGGGGAGCAGAAGTCAGCAGTGCTGCTCTGAGTTTGAGATGAGGCACTGAGATGTGTGGGGGCCATGGGGGGGTGCGGGGGCACTGGCACTGTCAGCCATCATTGAGACAATGGGGGAGGGTGGACCTGGCAAGGGGCGGGGCTTCAGGAGTTTTCAGAGGGGACATGTTCCTCAAAACCCTCGCTCTCCCTCACTAGCGCCCTCTCCAAAATGACGCGGCCTTCTTTGTAACGCTGGCTGTCCTCTGTGGCGAACTCGTAGATCCAACCGAGCTTGCTGTTGCAGTTCTTGCAGCTGACGTCGCGCACCATGTGTCGACCTGTAAGCATGACGCGATCCTGAACCTCGCTATACTGGAGATTCACCACCTGATGGCGACAAAGAGCATAATTACAGCTGAAGGATCCTGCAACAAAGCATCACTTGGGATTGAAGTTGCTTTTTTATATCCCATGGGACAAACAACACACATTTAGAATTTATGGCCTTGTGTGGGGGAACATTTTAGTGAAGCACCTCAATGTAGAAGGCACAACATGTGACCCAGGCGAAGAAGGCAGAGGTATGTGGCAGTGTTTGAGTACCTTGTTGAAGAGGAAAGCACGGCCTGTAGCCCCAGTGAAGCGTGTGGAGATGAGCTCCGCACGGTTGGTCAGGATGGTGTCACAGTTTGCGCAGGAAAAGAGTCGTGTGCCTCCGATGTGATCGAGGAAAATCCGACCCATTGTTGCTGTCGTAAGGTAGGAGTGACCGCTGCAACTGATACTAAAACAGTGCAAATTCTAAGGTTACTCAGTACAGGGGTATGTTTATGTGAGCTTGACTGAATAACATCTACTGAATATATGCATATATTTCTCTAAACTCCATAGGATGTACTTAAAGTACACACTTGATTTGAGTGTACACATATTTCTATGCAGTATCACATGAGAGAGTGATCAAATCAAAACATTTGGCAAAAGAATCAGGAATGAGACCTGGGGTCATTCTGGTTTTTTTGGGGGGCTCCGTTTCATATTACAATAAATTCATGCCCATATAAAAATAGGAGGAAATCAAGGAAAACTCTGGGAGCACCCGGCTCCCATTTCTGCTTTGGGGGTAATATGATATACATCCGCTCTGCGGGTGTGCTGCCATATATTTGATGACAAAAACTATGGAAATTAAATTATCAACTCCAGTAACAACCGTATTTGCTACTTAGGTGTCCGTTAAAAAAAGGACCAATAAACCATTTTATGACTCACTTGTTGATAACGCATTAATCCAGATACCAAAATCAGATTGCGGAGTGTCTGTCTCTAGACCACAAGAGAACGAATAAAAATACATTAATATTAGGAAGGACGGCGAAACTGTCAAGATTTCAGACCCCGCATTGCGTGTGGCGACAGACAGGTGCTATGGGTTGATAGAGGGAACACAAAGTACTATACAAAAATATCAACAACATTAATCAATTACAGTATTTATATATGAATGCTACTATTATACAACGATTGCGAACACCCAGGCTTTTTTGCTCCAAGTAAAATCAGAGGTAAACAAACAGATCATCCCTGCGTATTCGCTGCGGCTAAGCCCGTGGTGAAAACAAAGCAGACCGCACACGTTCATTTAAAACACGGAAAGTCACATTTTAAATGAAACAACAAAAGGAAAACCAAACTCAATATACGAATTGAAACGTCAGGGACAGGTAGTGTAGCCGACGTTTCCAGCGCTGGTGATTAACAGCAGCGATTAAATGGAAAGGATACGAAGACGATCACATAGCATCACTGCGTACAGTAAACAGAAGGAGCAGAAAAGAAAAAAGAAACCTTACGCCTACATTCAACTTGCCTACAGCACGTAACGTAAAAATGGACAAGGAACACTTTCGTTCGTCTGGCGCTTATTCAAACAGGAAGCGATTTACAAATGTACTTGCACGGTCTATTTGTAAACTTATTACCAAAGCACAAGGCGGGCGACAAAAATCAACTTAAAGACTAATTGAATCTCACTGGGTAGACGAAGGTAAACAACAGCTCGAAGTCTGTCACCCATCCCCCACCAATTAGCCACCCAGCTAGTTATACAGCTACACTGCTATTTTCTCCACACGGGACTCAAAAATCTCGCATCTCTCACCTCTATTCAAGTATTTGTGTCGATTTTGGGCTGTCTACAATCTCCTTTTCCTGTGTTTGTTGGTTTTCAGGATATATATTACATATAATTAGCCTCAGTCGTTTCTTGTTTATGCGCTTTTTTCGTTTGCTTTTCGAGCTAAATGTCGCAGCTGTTTTTATTCTCTCTCTCTCTCAGCTGTTCCTGCAGAGTCTATCAACATCCGGTATGTTAGATTCGCCCGCCCCTTCCATCAGATGATTGGCTAGCGTTTGGGAGGGGCGTGGCTTAGAACGTTTACTGTTAGTACATTTGCTTGTCTGTGTGTCTGTGTGTTCGGCATATTGTGCATGGTGTACTTCTTTATGCACTGTACTGCTTGGGACAGTAGACAGAGCCATGTACTGGATAACTGGTTAAAAGATTACCCTCGTTCTAGTTATTTATTATACGAAAAATTTTCCGCTCTATGAAAAATAATACCAATTTTTAACTATATTAAAATTCTGTTACATTTTACCTTTGCATAATTTTGAGCTGCCTTGACCGAAAAGTCGAGTTCACGTTACTGTCTTTGTTTTGTCTTCTACATATTGATTTCTATCACTAGAGGTGGTTACTTTCGAACACTACTACAGCACACAGCAGACAATATGTACTCTGAATAGGTATTACATTTCGACACCAGGGGTCAGTAGAAAACAGCTCAGGATTTCTTGCGACCAAAATATGTTTACACACAGATGCGAGGAATCGTTTCATGCTTTTCACAAGTCAGACTGTACGCATTTGGAACGCCCTAAATTAATGCTTAAAACTGAGATGTCTTATCGCCGATTAAACGCAAGAATTCAAAAAAATCTTAAAGCCTTGCAGGCTTTACATGTGACACATGGATGTCATATACTATAACTTAATTTTCATTTATCTTTCTGCATTTCAGAATATGTCAGAATATGAATTGCATAATTTGACCAACACTCATATTTATGCTTGGGAATCTTTTTATTTATTTGTTTGTTTGTTTGTTTGTTTATTATGTACTCCTAATTGTTTAACTTAAGGCTTATCCTTGTCAGAGTCTTGGGTGATTAAAATTTTTAATTGCTGTTACTATGCTGCTAATGCTTATTAGCATCAATGAAACTCTAAAATCTCAAGTGGACTGAGAAGTCCCTTTAATGGCACATAATAATGTGGTCCCAAAGAGACATACAAATATCACAGCTTTTTCTGCTCTCACATCAATGAGTAACTGAGCAGGGTTATCAGAATCTGCTCATATCCTTTTTTATCTGATCTGCCGGCTTTCCAGCAAGTGAAAGTGATAAAATCTGACATTTTTTTCAGAAGCAACCAGTGCCTTGACAGAAAAGTATTCTGTATATGCTGGGAGATTCATAAAAAAGTCCAATGCAGGCACTGGCTCTTACAGTTTTCAAAATTTTAGGTAAATGTTTGGTTTCCTATGAAATGTGTTATTTTGACCAATATTGAATAGTTGTATTAAATAACTTGCAGGCTTATTTTGAAGGATTTTTAGGGTTCTGCTATTTAAATATCTCTCCTTTCACATGCTACTAAAAGGCTGATTTGGACAGACTTGGCTCACAATTACAAGTAAAAAATATTATAGTGATCATGTAACACATATATCAGCTTTGCTTTGCACAATGGAAGAATTACAGCTAAAGTTATATCATTAGGTGGGTCTATACTGTACTGTATTGTCTTAGATAGCAGCAAGTCCTCCCCATACAGCCACCACCACAGTCACAGGCGGTAACACTGTACATGGCCTTCAATTTTATTGGGGGGGGGGCACAGACACATGCAGGGGGCAAACTTTGCAGACTATTCAAATCAATCCTGAACAGATAAGAGATGGACATTAATACATGTGGTGCATTTATACATATACAAATCCAGCGTTTTCAGTGTGCATTCAAGTGCAGATATGTAGAGTATATCATACAAGACATATAACTAATGCAAGTGCATTAACGCATATATTTTGCCATTGTGATTCCCAGAGGATAATTCCACCAGCTTCACTTCTCCTGTGAATAATGATGACCTCACAGCCCAAACCCCACTTCCAGTGCAGAATCTAATACCTGTTGTATGCATTCAGCAACAACTGCAAGACAAACGCTAATAAGTAAAAGAAATTAATGGGCCAGTATTGATTAAAATGATTAATTGCAGAATAATTTCAAATATTAATACAGAGGTCCTGGCATATCCATTTAAGATGATTGAATTGAGACTGTACAGTTCAAGGAATTCATGCATACAGGCTTGCTGTGCCGCAGAACACATTACTGACAACCTCCAATCACTGACTCAGGAGAAGAAACAGCAGACAGATGTCCTTGAAAAAGGATTCAGCCCCACCCCTGCCCTACAATCCCTCCATAGATTCTGTACTTTTCTCTCCTACAAATGATAACCATCTTTGCTCCACAGTGATTGGCTGACAACCATTATTACAAAGCACAGCAATCTTGCCAAACAATGGGAAAATATATAAATGAAGTTGAATAAATCAGGTGTTATAAAGAAGTCGAGGTTAAAGACACAGCAATTATGACACCTCAGCTAGAAGAGTAGGTTAAGGAGCCTGCAGATAGGAGACATCAGCTAGAAGAACAGGTTACAGAACCTGCAAATAGGAGACATCAGCTAGACAAACAAGTTGAAGATCCTGCAAGATAGGTGACCACTCAGATAATCATGGATGCTTTGGGACGATTTATCCTCTCTGTTGTAATTTTGGCCTCACTTGGACTTCACTCAAGCATTTCAGGTTTTTATACTTTTTTATTCAATACATACTATGACATAGAAGAATCACTTCAACAATCAAAGACTTCATCAAGTTTAGCAATCTTCCAGCATCTCTCAGAACTTAGCAGATGTGGTGCAATGAAGAGTGAAATATGGTGTATTTCTGATATTCCACTGAAAAACTGAAGTTGGTTTCTTGTAGAATACCATGTAAATATTTGTCTGGGTATTTAAAAGTAAAGCATGAAATCTGTCTTAGAAAGTTTTTTAAAGATTGCCAGAGAAATGTTTTCAAATGTTTCATTTTGTGAAGTGCACTACTGATTGTCTTCTCTTATAACCTTATAACAATTTTTGAAAATCTGTGTAGTAGCTAAAAAATTAAATCAGAATTTAAAAGCTCCTATTATTACTATCATCAGCATCTTTATATTATTATTGTTGTTGCTGTTTTTGCTGCTGCTGTGCTTGTGTCAGCGCATTTGCCTTATCATGACCTGAGAGCCCATTCAGGAGGTTCCCTCCCTGTGCGCTGTGTTTTCAGGGATAGATTCCAGATTAATTCTGGCTCTGCATTGGATAAACAGTTATGGAATATTGAGGGATGAGTTAAATGTGAAATCAATGCCAGGGCAATTATGACAATGAAGCTGCAGCTGTTAGGTCATACATATAGGTGTCTAAGAAGTTCATTTCTTTTGGCATCTGCCATGCTGCACAACACAGCATTTATAGAGTTATGGAAGAACCAAATAAAGCAAACTAGCTGTTGTGCATAATGCAGCAGTTGCATGCACCTGATTCTGTAAGAGGTTGAATACATGTGTTCAATCACAGGCTGAACTGACTCTGAAAGTCCTCTCCTTCTCAGGTGAAGACCTAAACTCCAAAAAACCTGAAGTCAATCAGGTAAGTCCTGTGCGTGTGTATATATGTGTGTGTATATATGTGTGTGTATATATGTGTGTGTATATATGTGTGTGTATATATGTGTGTGTATATATGTGTGT
>JABFEB020000039.1:8129171-8161155 GCA_019775895.2 Stomatorhinus ivindoensis | reverse complement strand
TAAAGGTGACCATCCTCACCTGTGATCTGTTTGCTTGTAATTAGTGGGTGTGTATAAAAAGTCAGTGAGTTTCTAGGTTCCTGACATTCATCCAGTGTTGCACTGGTGTTTGTTGGATTCCGAGCCGTGGGGAAAGCAAAAGAATTATCGAAGGATCTGCAGGAGGAGATTGTTGAACTTCATAAAACAGGAAAAGGATATAAAAAGATTTCCAAGCAATAATGAATGCCAGTCAGCAGTGTTCAGACCCTAATTAAGAAGTGGAAAATGAGGGATTCTGTTGAAACTAAACCACGGTCAGGTAGACCAACAAAAATTTCAGCCACAACTGCCAGGAAAATTGTTTGGGATGCAAAGAAAAACCCACAAATAACTTCAGCTGACATACAGGAGTCTGAAAGAAAGTGGTGTGGATGTATGAAGGCGCACAATAAGGAGGCACTTGGAAAAAAAATGGGTTGCATGGTCGAGTGGCCAGAAGAAGGCCATTACTGCGCCAATGCCACAAAATAGCCCGCTTACAATATGCCAAACAGCACCGAGACAAGCCTCAAAACTTCTGGAACAAAGTTATTTGGAGTGATGAGACCAAAATTGTTCGCCACAATTGGCCACAACCATAAATGTCATATTTAGAGAGGAGTCAACAATGCCCATGATGAAAAGTACACCATCCTTACTGTGAAACACGGAGGTGGATCGCTGGTGTTTTGGGGGGGGGGGGTGAGCTACACAGGCACAGGGAACTTGGGCAGAATTGATGGCAAGATGAATGCGGCACATTATCAGAAAATACTGGAGGAACATTTGCACTCATCAGCTCGGAAGCTGCGCATGGGACGCTCTTGGACATTCCAATATGACAATGATCCAAAACACAAGGCCAAGTCAACTTGTCAATGGCTACAGCAGAAAAATGTGAAGGTTCTGGAATGGCCATCTCAGTCTCCTGACCTCAATATCATTGAGCCTCTTTGGGGGACATCTCAAACGTGCCGTTCATGCAAGACAGCCCAAGAATGTACAGCAACTGGAGACATTTTGCCAAGAAGAATGGGCTTTACCATCTAAGAAGATAGTGTCTCAAAGGGTATGTAAACTTTTGATTAGGGTCATTTGGGTATTTTCTGTTGTCATTATGATGTAAAAAAGGCAAACACAATTGTTTGATGATAAATGGCTTCACCCAACCACTAACCACGAGTGAAAGAAAGGTTATTGTGTTTTCATTCATATTCCCTGAGAAATGGCCAAAACATCACAAATTCTGCCAGGGTATGTAAACTTTTGAGCACAACTGTATATAGTGTGTGTGTGTGTGTGTAATATAGTCTTACACACAAAGAGTTCAGTGCTAAAGTCTTAAGACAGTCAAGGAAAATGTTCTTCATTTTGGTGCATAACAACATAAGAAATCTATAAGTGAGAGGAGGCCATTCGGCCCATCAAGCTCATTTGGGGAGAACTTAACTAATAGCTCAGAGTTGTTAAAATCTTATCTACCTCTGATTTAAAGGAACCCGGGGTTTTAGCTTCTGCTACACTAGCAGGAAGACTATTCCATACTCTAACTACACGTTGTGTAAAGAAGCAATTCCTCAAATTTGTTTTAAAATGTTCTCCCGCTAAACCATGATCTGTTAAACTGTCAGCTTATCCACTTCAAAACCTCCCCTAAAGTCACCACAGCGTTTGCAGTAACCGTGAGTTAACTAATTGGCTTAATTAACTGCACTGGTGATGATATTTAATGTGTACATGGAATGGCAGAGGTACCACTGAGGAGAGGATTGGGGATTAAAACAAAATAATCACACAAAATATCAACAGAATATCAGAGAACAGAATACATTTCTCTTTTGTTAATTTGCATATGTTCTAATGTTAAAATGTGTTTTTAAGGAAATATACGATTATTCCCCACATAAATAGCTTTAAACATTTTCTTTGCCTGCCTAAGACTTTTGCACAGTACTGTATCCATTAATCAGGCTCAGTTAGATGATGCTCTGTTTGGAGGATATAACTGTATATGTCTACTTTTGTAGTATGTTTTATGTCTTCATAATGAGACACATTGATTTATGAATGGAGCAGGAACACTCATGTTGAGGGGAAGCAGGTGGGCAATACTCTGGGCTCCCTATAGGGGGCGCTGGGGTGCCACTTACCGCATAGCCCTGCGTGCGGCTTTGGCACCAGCGCAGCAGCGAGTTCCTCCTGGAACCGCCGTGGCGGCGCAGCAGCAGGCTGAAGCCATCGTGAGGCCTGGGATGGAGAGAGGAGGTGGTGACTGAGGAGGGGGGCAGCGAGTAGCCATCTAGGTTATGGCTCAGCCTCTGATTGGTGGGTCACCTTGTCAGATCTCAGGGTTGGCAGGACAAGGCCTTTAACCCCCAAGCGCTCCAGGGACTAGCTAACCCTGGCTTCTCAATCAGATGAAAGAATCTGCTAAATACGTAAATGTTAGACAAACTGGGAATGGGGCCAGGCCAGTTTGAACTTTGTACCCTGAGAAAGTTTGTAACTTTGTACCCTGAGGCACAAAGTTAATGACAATGCTTGGCTGTAAAAAAACAAATGAATCAAACAAGCTTTCCCCTTTATCAGCACAATTAGTTCTGAAGAAGCATGCAGAAAAAACAAGAGTGAATTGATTGTGCTGCAGTTTGGGCCCAAGGCTGACTCTCAGTGTGGGGTGAGGATTCTCATAGGGCAGGCCTGTGCATCTGTGCTCTACCTGAGGCCTGCAGTGGGCTGATCCTCTCAGTGTGGGGTGGGGATTCTCATACGGCAGGCCTGTGCATCTGCGCTCTACCTGAGGCCCGCAGTGGGCTGACCCTCTCAGTGTGGGGTGGGGATTCTCATAGGGCAGGCCTGTGCATCTGCGCTCTACCTGAGGCCCGCAGTGGGCTGATCCTCCTCTTTGTGGCCGGTTTAGCTCTCCATCACACTGCTATGACCCTGAGAGTCTCACCTGATTTTCCAGGCCCCCCCAGGGGACATGTCTGTCAGCATCGGGCTGTGCTGGCTCAGTGATGTCTCCTCCTCCTGTTTACCTTTCACACACAACGGTATACATTTAAAAAGTGTATATTAAGAATAAGAATAATAGTCCACATAACTGTGTATGAAACTTGATAAGCAGGATAATTGATGCTGTATACACATACACACTTGTATGGGAGCTTGACCAGCTGTCCTGGCGTTTCAGGATGCGGTCCATCCTTCTTGGACGGGTCACATCTTGGTCCTTAGACACACAAAGGGTGAAGAAAAGGGTTTCCATGCAAGTCTTTTGGAGATTGCCTGAATATAACGATCTGCCACCAAGCACAGGCTGGTGCGAAGACCTGACTCATTGATGGACTTTTTCGCTTTGACCTTGATCACAGTTTACACCTCGTTGGGGGCATGTGGGGGGGTTGCGTAGCCAGCTGACCTTCGACCCCCAGAGGATTTTTTTTCTCCCTACTTGGAACTTGGTGGTTTCCTCTCCTCCATTGTTATCTGACTTTTCCGTTTATTTCGGCGTTTTCCCTTTTCCCTGTCTTTGTATAATTCTGTCTTCGTGATATTGTAATGTATCACACCAAAGCAAGGAGCTTCGGGACGACTGTTCTGAAAGGCGCTATATAAAAACAAATTTACCAAAGAAAGCAACAGTGGGATGCCGGAACTGCAAGGAACATATTGTGAGTGATACTGATGAGCAGATTTCCAGAGCTCGCTCCATTTTTTGTTGTTTGTGAGATGAGACCGCCAGTGAGCTAAAGTCAGGCTTCCTCATTATATTGCAGTATTGGGGAACCAAAACGTATTCCCCCTTATGTAATATCCTGTGTAGTGTATCCTGTGTACCCAGTGAGTTTTGGAAATTTGTTCTTCAGTTATTAAAATAGTAGCGAAGGTAACCAGGAGGGGTTAGTGCAGTGTTTCCCAATCTGGTCCTCAGTGGCCTGTAAACAGTGTACATTTTTGCTCCCTCCCAGCTGCTGGTATCAAAAACGTTCACTGTGGGTCCCAAGGACCCGACTGGGAAATATTGGATTAGTGAGTAGGATGTGCTGGTGTTTGCAGTGTCCTGCTTCGGGTGTCAGTTGTTGCTACCTTCCAACACGGTGTGACTCGTATCGCCGCCAGAAGCCAACTGCTGACTGCAGGATGAACACTGTATGTAAGGTGCTTGACATTCAGCTAAGACAGTCTGCTGAGAGTATGGAAACAAAGCACCCCTTTTTTTTTTGGGGGGGGGGGTCTTTAGATCAGTTAAGATCAGTAAAATACATTATTCTAGCCATCGGTCCATGTGCCGAAAATAAATGCTGCAGTATGATGAAGTTATTTTTAGCTGATGCACCTCTACAGTGCAAGCAGTGAGCTCACCTTACTCAGGGCTCCTACTGTAGTGACCAAGGATTGGGAGCTACCACTCGATGAAGGAGGGGGTTCTGACGGCAATGGAAGTCTGGAGAGACTCCTGCAAACGCAATGATATAGGCTGTGGAATAATGCTGCAGTCTTGGCTTGAGGAAATATAATACAACAGCTGTAGTTACTATATGATTAATGAGAGAAACGCAAAGCAAGCAACAAGAATGAATCACTTCAGTGATAATAACTGGGTATATAACTACTTCCTACTGCTTGCTGTACAGGATTGTGAGTATAACTATAAATACAATGACAGATTAAAAAGTTCGTCTTCCTCCCCCAGGAATGCCAGCTTTTGGCTAAATCATTTGTAAAATTTGACCTTAGATGGGTAGTTATATGTAAGGTTGGTTTTAGTAGCTCTGTATTTCTGGTGTATGTTGGACACCTGCAGCATTATTTACCTAGACCTCTCCAGCACCATGACCATCCTGCGGGGGTCCTTTCTGAGCCAGCGCTCCTCTTGCCTGCACTCATCAGTCGCCGCACTCTGAGGGAGGCCATCTTTCCATGCTTCGCCTTCCGGAGTGGGTCGCTCCCGTTTCTGGGAGCCCTCTGCGGCATGTCCCTGGTCCTCACCTTCCGGTTTCTCAGTCTGCCACTCGGCTCCCCCATGCATCTGTTCCTCCATGCTCACCCTCTGCCTGGACGGTGGTGGCCCGTCCCCCTGTCTTGGCAGGTCCAGCTGCCCCTTCACTTGCAGGAGCCTCTGGGCTTCCTGCTCCAAGCAGGCATTTCCGTGTGCTGCCTTTAGGACCTCCAGCTCTGAGCAGGCATCTTGATAAGCCGCCTTCTGGGCCTCCAGCTGTAGACAGGCATCTCGGTCTGCAGCTCTTAGCGTCTCTAATTCCAGGCAAACATCTTGGTGTGCTGCCCTTAGTGCCTCCAGGTCCACACAGACATCTTTCTGCTTTGCTTTCTGTGCCTCCAGTTCCAGATGGGCATTGTGGCTGGCCGCCTTCTGGGCCTCTAGCTCCAAGCAGGCATCTCGGTGGGCAGCCCTTAAAGCCTCTTGTTCTAGGCAGAGGTTTTGATGGGCAGATCTCTGGGCCTCCAACTCCAGGACTGCTTCCTGGTGATGCTGCTGGCTCTCCCGGAGCATGCAGAGCTCCTGCTCAGCCTCCACACGCAAGCGATCTGCCACGGTGACCGCCACCTGCAGGTCTGCCTGGAACTGCAGCCATTCACTACGCTCCGTCTTTTGTGCAAAAATAAAAAAGAACGTCAGAATATTTACTGACCTTTACATTGTATAATTATTAATCAGCCCACATATCTGCTTAATGTAATTCATTGGTAGCATGATATTAATTTGGTCTACCATGTTGAGGGGGAAAATGAACGAAAATATTGCCATATTTTATGCTTTCTATATGAAAAGTGCACCAGGAAGTTATAAATAATTTGCTTTCAGCCATTCATGACATGAGCTAGATCAGTGTTTTCAAGCTCAAACTTAAACTGAAACTTCAAGTCAAGATTTTAAGCCACAGAGGCAGCTGGCCAAACGGTGACCTCACCAAACTTCATGCTAACCTCCAAGGTCTCCGTAAGACTCTGCACCTTCTTCACAAGCTCCTCCCTCTCCTGCAAAAGCCGCCTGAGCATGTCTGACTCAGGCAGAATTTACGTCAAAGAAAGGACTTCATTCAAGGGCAAAGAGATGGGCTTTCAGCCCTCCTGCAGCATCTAAAGTCCAGGAACACAGGTCACTCCCATGTAACTGAAAGAACTGAGATGTGCAGTGTATTGCTTTTAGTACAATACCAGGCATGGATAACAAAGACTGGTTACCAGGTTAGTTGTGTAAGTCTGTCATTATATGTCATGCAGCTGTGACTGGGAGTGTGCGACCGATGCCAGTGCTTACCCGCCAGGTCCGCTGTCCCATCCTCCCCTGGACTCAGGCCTGCTAAGTTCCCACAGAGCTCCAGCAGAGCCACAGTGCACAGCGGCATCTCCTCCGCGGTGGTGACACAAACCTCCTCCAGCGACGCTCCTATTCCTCTCTGTCCGGTGCTCTCCTCTCGTGCGCCTTCCCCGGGGGACCAGTTCGGGGTGGAGTGCGAATCAGTGCTCACTGGGGTCCCGAGAGCGGCGTGAGATCCCACCTTTAGAGGAATCACGGTCGGGAAGTTTATGAGAGTGACGGGGGCGGAAGATGAGCGCGGGCTGGGGGAGGCGCTGTTGCTCGACGAACCCAGAGCCCATCCGTTGTCCATCTGTCTCCTGCCACGTTCTGGACTGACCGCAGCCCAGACCTGCGGGGTCCCTCCGTCGACAGGCGAGCCCTCAGATCCCACAGTGTGTGCATCCTGCTGCCCCGCGCCTGCTGACGGAGACACCAGCATCCCGCGCTGATCTGGAATGACCGGCGTTGTTGGAGGGGTGTGGAACAGATCCAAATACGAGCCTGCAGAGAAGACGTGCTCAGCGCGTGCCCCCCCCCTTGGCGCCCTGTCATTCATCGGACGGTGCGACGGCCAGGGAGCGAGCTTTCCTCTTAGGGTGTCCTTCTCCTCTGCCTGTATGCGGCAAACCCTGCGTCTCATCTACAGCTGTCTGCTGTCCCGCCGGCTGGCAATTAAAAACAGCCGGAGACTCGCTCCGCGTCTGTCTGCATGCATGCACGCATGCACGCACGCGCACGCAGGCATCCGGACGCGGCTCTGAGCCTGAGCTCATACCGCACTCCCCGCTGAAGCTTGATCTTTCAGCTGACTCATCAGCTGGCCGGCAGCAGCGCGGCCAACTGTAGCGGTGCGTAAGGAAAATGGCACCCTGGGCTGTGAGCAGCATGCACATCGATCCGGGAAGTGACTGTGCCTCCCTGCCAGCGACTGGCTCTGATTTTACCCTGAAATGTGATTCTTTCTGCTTCTTTGGTGGCAGGGTACTTAGAGCAATGCAATGGATTGTAAGTAATACAGCATGAAGCAGTAAAACATCAAGGAGTGTCAGGCAGTCCAGTGCATTCTGATCATACCAACTGAAGAAATAAATGAAGAGGGAGCTGGTTTAAGTCTGGTGCACTGCGATCTGGAAAAATAATAATCCTCTGCACATGTGCTGGACCCTGGGGTGATTCTTGCGAAATCTGTAGCTATATATGTCTCGTTCTATAATATGTGAGAAAGTGAGGTGTGGTGCTCTGTGTTTCAGCTCTCTGTCTCTGATCAGAAGGTTGGTAGTTGGAATCCTGTTACTGGGAGAGTGGTTGCTGTTGCTTTACTCTGGGAAAAACCACAGGATTGACAGTCGCCCTAAAGCGGTGCTTCATGTGCTTCTAATAGAGAACTAATTTCTCTGTACTGGTACTAATAGCAAATAAAGTGGCGACATCAAGATGCATCAGTGTTGCCAACTGCTCATAAATTCACATCAGACTCAAGTTTGGCTCCTCCAGCCATCTGACCGAATTGCTTGCTTACAGTGACTCATTTGTATAAGTGTAACCTTCCATAATGCTGAATGTATACACATTCCCTGGAGACACGCGTAACTATCTGCAGCTTTTAGATAAGTATCATCAATGAGGAGCTGTTTCACAAAAGGATGCGCGATCCAGACAAACATGCTCACCTCAGTCCGGGAACTGACAGAAGTTTGACATGTAATGGACATCTAGTCACTCTGATGTGTATCAATGTGTGTACATGTTACCTGAGGGGTGGTGCATATTCCTGCCTGTAAGGTTACCCATGATGCAGCAGGACTGGGACAGCCAATCACCTCCGTGTCCCAGTGTTTCTGTTCTGGGTCTTCCTGTGGAGCAAGTGAAGATAAAAAGATTTGATAAAAAGTTGCGAGACTGGTATTTCTGTTCTCTCCAATGCGTTATACAATCTGAGTGCAACTTAGGGCTGTTTTGTTGACTAGCTAAAGCTAGATTAATGTATATTTATTGATCTCTTTTAATTCGGGACCATAAAACATACAGTCGATAACCTTCTGTTTGTCCCCAAGCATCATTTAACACTCATACTGCTAATATTCAGGTGGAATTCATCTGGAATCGTCAAATGCTCTCATTTCCTGAGGCTCATATATGTAATTATTGCTACTGAATCACTCTTCTCACCAGAACTGGCTCATGCTTTAAAAATATCCAAACTACCACTGACCGTAAAAATGCGTTGGTAGTTTTACATGAACATTTCCATGTAACTACGAACTTTTTGTAGCTGGAAAACGTACTAAAATTGGACCAAATTTCTTTGCTAATAATTCTGCTAATGTAACTAACTGAAGCTCTTTGGGTTCTGAAACACGAAAAGCTCATTTGCTTTCCAAAGCTTTCAGTTTGCACCACTTGTACAGCTGGACATGTCACTGTTCAAGGTGCAAAGCATGTCCCTGCATGGGATTTAAGCCAACACCCTTCCGGCTACACGTCTATGCCCCCAACCATCCTTCAGCCTGATCGGATGTGATCTGGTGCACTTGCTGATAATGCATGCCAGAAGATATATTAACCCCATATGTATCCTGTCATGAAGACAAATGGGGTTTGGGTCTCACCCAAAGTCTGGGGTGCAGTTTTCCTTACAGTTAGGTTTTGGTTTTTTGTCTTTAGATCTTAACAGTAACGTCTGGATTTCCTGCTGTAAATCGTTTATTGGCCGGATGCTGGCTATGAGCTGTGACTTTGACAAAAGCAGTTTTCACAGAACACCCAGCCGAACTTCAGTTCCTCAGGGCCGGCAACAGATACTGTATCAGTGCCAGGCCAGGCTGACCTCACTTACTGTATACACACATGGTGAACCCCATTATGTGTAGCTGGGCAGGACGAGTCTGAAAGGTCAGCCGTACGCTCACTACTGCTCACGGACAGGTAGCATGTTTATAGGAAATTCTGATTCCTTCAGACCGTTTGCACCTCTTAAATAGTATTTTGCACTGCGTCATGTCGCAAACTGTTCCATGTGCAGCAGAGGTGTCAGATTCCTGTGAGCCTTGTGAATGTGCTGCAATTTATAAGAACTAAAACTGGTTGAAAATGTACATTAACTAGCAGGCACTGACTGGACAAAAATAGCAAGAGAAATGAAAACCAGTCGCTACAAAAAACTGACTGAAACACCCCAATAAGCACAAGAGATGCCTTTGCACTTGGAAGGAGGAGTAGAGTATTAAAAACTTTCAAATTCTAACAGTTAATTTGTTTAGAACTAGACTGGAGCTTAAGTAGCATTTATGGTCGTGAGTTAATCATTTTTCACATGATCAGCCTGTAAATCGTGCTGATTCGTGGATTCACCATAGGGCAACCGCAGTAACTGGCGCTGCTTGCATTGCTGACGCCCTATTAACAATGAATACCGTAATCCCTTTCCTCCTAAGACCTGTGCTGCGTCCGTTAAATCAAACTGCTTGTTCATTCAATTCAGTGTGAAATTCAGCCAAGACAAGAGTAGGCAGACTGGATATCTCTTTCTGCTACCTCAAGTTTGAATACGGAGCAGATATGAAGCTCACAGAACTCAGTTATAGTTTACTGACAAACCACTGTTGTACAGTATATACTTATTTTGGGCCAATGAATACGTAATTAGTATGTTAGCTCAATTGATAATTTTTCTCATTTGATTAAATTTAACCAATTCAAAAATGAAGAAGTAAATGACTGACAAGAATTGCGCAATCCAGGCATACTAAACATTATTAGACTAAAACTAATTTTATTCTCTTGTCAGTTGTTCTGATCCTATGTACATCGAAAATGATGGCATTTCCCGTTTTCGCGGCCCAGTCCATGCACGCCAGATCAGCGTTAACGCACCTTTTAACTGTTTCTGCCCGCTGCGTTTTGTGTTCCGATGCGCAGAAACCCCCTCCCAAAAATCCAGCTCCTCTCCTTCCTTCCCCCCACCGACCGTACACGTACTTGTCTTCCTCTGTGGCACTTATTTATGATATAAATAAAAACGAGGTGCCCTCTTTAATCGAAGACACTAATCTATTATGAGTTAAACTCCGGAGCTCAGTTTGCAGACTACCCGATGTATTGCGGGTCCAGGCAGAAGCTCCTTGCTTTCAATGCGGCAATCTTCATGTCAGGGTCTGGCGGATTTCTTGGCTGCAAGAGTCCCCTCAGGTGTCAGTTATGTTTCGCACAGAAAGACAAATAATTAAAAACAAGGACACATATCTAATAACACTCGTGCCATTATTTAAGTATATTTAAATTCCATTGAAAAAGGTAGCTTGTCTGAGGTAGGCTACAGACTTTTAAGTGCCATATAAAAAAACATTTGAAACCCATTTCCTTTAAATCTTGTAAAAGAAAGAGAAAAAATATGGATGTAAATTTAGTGAGAACTCTCCAGCCGTGTACGCACTCTAACGCATTGCTTCATAGGAGCGCAGCAGCCGCGATGCTTCAGTACTTCAGCTGAATTTAAAAAGAGGCGCGTACATGTTACTCTGGAAAAGATATGGAAGAATAAACGCAACACCCGGGCTATATTATAATTAACCTAGACGAAAGGATATAAACACCGAAGACAATGTTAAATTGTAGCCCACTGCATGAGGGGGCCGGCTCGAGAGCTGTCTTATAAAACACGCACTTTGAGGCTACGTCAGTGGCCGTTGGTGATTTTTTTTAACCCGTGATAGCTTGCCTATTTAAACCATTCTTATTCCATTATACAGACTATATGTTGAATTCTGTGTATTTATTATATATGGTAAAATGCGCATCTACTGTTTTAGTTGTAGCAACTGCTGTTTTGTTTTACAGAATTTAATTATAACTTTCCGACAACAGATTGCTTTCAATCAAGAGAAATGAACGGAGATCCGGGAGAATTTACGAATTACGATAGTCCAGTTTCTGAGCCTGAAACAAGAAATGACTCGGTTTACATAACACTTTATACAGCTTTCACTGTGTGCGTGTGTAAGTTAACGCATAAAAACCAACTATATTATTAGCCTTTGTTGTGCTTAGATCAATGTAAGTAGGCCTATGACATATAGGCATCGGTTCCGTCCATCCACCATTTATTCTGAGCAGGGTTTCTTCAGGATGAGCACAAGGCAGGACACAGAATTCCAGTCCCCATATATGCACGCAACTACAATCATACACCATTGATAATATATTGTAGCGCTTGGCAGACACAGGCATCGCGGCAGCAGTAATGAGACCAGGCGGTTTTATTGATCGCTCTTAAACGTACCGAGCACAATCATCTAGTACCGACACATATAACGAGAAATGCAGGGAGGTCTAACGTCGGACGGTAAACCACATAATCGGTGGGCAGTTATACAACGGCTAGCTCCGGAGAGGATCGGACACGATTCACGTATGACACAAGCAAAGGCAAACAACACAAGTATTTGGAATAGTCTAATTAACACACTCTGGAGCTATCAACAAAGCTGACGGGGCGTGACAGGAAACTGGCAATCATCATGCGGAATCATCTCGCAATACAGAGATGACAATTCATTTATTGGAATGTATTTGGACTGCAGGGGGAATCCCACACAATACGGGGAGAATATGCAAACTCCAGAGTGGAGCCGAGACTTGACCCCACGACCCTGCAGGGGTATAAGACTTTTATCAAATATTTTATCTTGTGGTTTTTACAACTTTTTTAGAAAGAAAAAATCCAACTGATAATTGGCGCGTTTTAAGAATATGTGACAACAAGCATTTAATTGAAACGGATTTAATTCGATTTATCTTACATAGGCTAATTTAAACCATTTAAATGTCCAAGTATTGTGCAACTATTAACATTTAGTTGTCCCTCTACCAGTTTTTTTTTTTGTCGTTGTAATCTTAACCGGACAGCTGATTTTTAAATGGTGAATGTTTTTTTCTAGATTCCGTTATCTTAAGAGATGAAATATGGATCTATATCTATAATGCCCATAGTCACTCTTCTGTTAACTATAGGCTCTGTAATATGGAGTGTGGTATGCTACAACATCCATCGGTTATGAGGGTTTGTCACTGCATTGGTGTCAGGGTTCAGCTGCCCTGTGCTGCCGGGGTTAGACCCCAGATCTCCAGTGACCCTGTACTGGGTCTACAGCTGGATGGTGGATTGCCAGTCTGTTTTTATATTAGAGGAAAGTGAGGCATTTTAATATAAGTTTTTAATATAAAGACGTTAAACATTTTGTTGAAGAATTAATTTCCTGAAAAAAATGTGAACATTTAATAAATATCTGCAGTTTAAGTAATTGTTGAGTATCTTTAATAAAACTCAATTTCCATACCACCTGCTTCTTCTATGCAGTATTGCATACTGTAGGTTCAGAGTCTATCCTGGAAGCTGTGGGTGCATGACAGGGAATAACCCAGAATGTGGCTTCCCTCAATAAAACTCATTCATTCCTATTCTGCTCAAAATAGTTTATCCACTTATTTGATATATTACAATTTATGTCAGCATAAGAACATCATTCTTTTAAACATTCAATCAATTAATTAATCTATTAATTCTTAAATTTCTAGAGGAAATTACATGGGAATTCCATTTGATTAGTTTTATTGCTGAATTTGATACTTGCAAGTGCAGTTGGAAGCTTTATTTAATGTAACTAAAAAGTCGACTGTAAAAGTCACCATGGTACAATCAGTGTTGTTTCCTAGTGTTTTCATTATAGCTTATTGGCTGTCCGAGCTGAAGTCAGGTGACCTTAAGATCCATGTCATCCTGGACACTTTGAGCTAGGACAGGATTTGGAAATTACCAGCTTAATTAAAATGGTACTGCTGCTTTTTTTAGAGAACCATTGCATCCCTAATCCAGACGTTAACTTAGACATGTGGAAATTAAAATGAGCTTCTTGTACAAATTCTAGCTAGTCGCTGAATCCTTCTATCATAACGTGCGCATATTCAGTAATGTGAACAGTCTTCACTGATAGATTTAGAAATGATTTAAGAATTAATCATGGACATTTACAAATTAAAATGAGCTGATTGTGTTCTCATTTAAAACCAATAATCTATGAAATTCTAGCTAGCTGCAATTATCTATCAAATTTTAGCTAGCTGCTGAATTTATTACACATTGATGTGCACGTGCAATAATAACAAATTGGAAACATCACTGATAAAACCTGAAACGATTTATGGATTAAATAGTTGCTACTTACCAAATAATTAGTAAAATGGTTGGGGGTGGTTGAAGGAAACCGCCAGCTGCAGTTAAACTTTGCTCTTCTCAAGAAACTCAAAAAATCCCACAGGTTACTGTTACTTAGGATGCTTTGGACAGTTGATTAGGAGTAAAGTGGTGAATTTTAGGATTGCATTATCGTAAGGCAAAGTGCTGTATTTAAAAATAACAGTAAATACTGTTGAAATCCTGCTGTAAATGAACTGCAATAATTTACAATGTAGCAACTCCACCCATTCATAAAAGTTCCACAGCTGAAAACATATAAAGGTCTATCAAGGTACATCAAAAAAGAATGGAGTCTGTATCTATTCAGCCGGACTGCAGGAGACAATGTGGAGTGAGCTCTCTCTAAAGTCCCAACACAATCCACTTAAGCCCGCTGACTGCAAACAGGCCATTACAGTGATAAATGGTTTGGTGTCTTGTACATGTTAATCAATTAAAGTATAGCTGGTGTGAAAATCTACCTCCCCAGTCATCCACGTAAACAGTCTGCCCCCCTAACCAAAGTACTGGCCATTCATCAAACCCAAGGCTTTGAGGCATCTTACCAGTCCTCCACATGGATCAGAAACAGTGCATATTCAAGCTCTGAGTACTCATATAAACCTGTCTACCATTTAATAACCCGCTCAGTCCTCTATTGTATATTCAAAAAGAACTCCTTCATAAATACGACAAATCCACTTAAGATGTATGGCTTAACTTTGTGGTTCATTCCATGATGTTTAATAGACCCACCTGAATGACCCCTTATATAATATAGCTCAGGATGAAGAGTGAAATGTATTTAGTCATCTCCAGTCCTGTGAAGTTGCTCCTGGAAGATGTGCTATCCAACCCCATGAAAAGTCTGCGCTTGTCTCTGGCACTGCTGCATAGCTTAGATGCAGAAGGCCATACTTACAGGTAAACAAGCATAGACGCTACAGGGTTTTCTCCACTACAGTCATTGTAGTACTCCTAAAGAGAGCAGGGTGGCAATGATCATTATGTTGCATACTGTCAGCACAGGAATTACTGGCTCCCTTTAAGATAATGGGTAAAAATGATTGCATTAAATACATTTAATGATTCAAATATCCTGCTCAGTTTGGGGATGTCATACAATGTTAAAGCAATATTTCAAACACAAAACGTTTTACTGAATGGTGCAAATTTACTGGTCCTAACCTTAACCATACGTAACCATACAAAATACGGGACTATTGATATTTTTAGTTTTTTGATTGCAGTCACTTTTTTATGAAATTGAGGTTCCCCTTGTGGGGACTGAAAAATTGTCCCCACAGCATCAAAATAATAGGATTTTTAAATTCTGCTTTAAGGTGTGAATTAGGAACGTTCTCTTTTCAGCTGAGGGCTCTTTGCTGTTGCCCATGGTAATGGATGACAAAGGGATTTCACATGAGTGCAACCTCATATTTAACCTCAGTTCATAACTGAGGTCACTTTGATTAGTTTTATTCTTTAGAGGTGGTAATAATTTTGAAACTTAAGGTGAACTGAAGTTACTAAATTGCCCTTAGGTGTGTGTGTGTGAGTGAAGGGTGTGTGAGTGTGCCCTGTGATGAGTTGGTGCCCCATATTGGGTTGTTCCCTACCCAAAGCTTCAGGGATAAGCTCTCCACAACCCTGAATCGGACAAGCCGGTATGGAAGATGGATACTTTGCAGAGTTCCATTGAAATCATTTTTCTGTTTGGAAAGTTATTGTGTTGCAATGAAAGTAAACCGAGACCCTTGAGAGGAGGTGGTCTCGGTCCGGTCCCAAACAAACCCTGGAGCGGCTTGTGGTGGGAATGTGATCCAACCTCGTTCGGACCCAATTAGTATGTCATACCCACTCAATTTTAGCTCCCTTCTTCCGCTCAGTTATCTGAAGGCAGAGCCTCTTTTTTGAGGTCTGAGGCAGTACAGCATTTTGTATGTGTCCTCAAAGTGAATGTGGCATTCTCCTAGTGTAGTGTAACCTGGTATTTTGCACAGATAATTACAATACCTACGAACAAGCACCATTTATGATGTTACTCCATGTAAAACTACATAGAAATGTGTAATTGCCCAGAATACAGGACCTTTTTCGTTTATTTACTTCCTTGCATCCACACATCTGACCAATAAGGGTAGTGGAAATTCTCACGTGTTTCGTAGTGGTGCATTTTAATTCATTTGGATTTTTCTCTGTGTAAAAACAAACCAAACTAAACACTCCAAGGTTTTACAAACCTGTCAACCTATTCTGACCAGAGCAAATGAAATTCAGGTGTGAAAATGCCCTTAGATCAACTTTTTGGAATCTCACTCAGATTCATGCCTATTAAAACAAACCAGACACAAACATTGTCTACAAAATATACTATATTGATAGTATATTTCCTGAGCTCTATACTAGGTTTAGTATTTGTTGCAAAATAACAATGACCTGCAAAGTATCTTGGAGGTGCTAGCAGTTCAGAGAGACTTTGCAACACTGCAGGCGCCTGATATAGCTAGGAGGCAACCTGGGAAATCTTGGCAGTTTCCACGATCATGTCTCATTACTCAGGTATGTGAGGAGCAAGGGATCATGGGTCTCTTGCTCACAGACCTAAAATATGCAGTGAAAAAGGGAGCCCCCCCCCCTGAGTTGCAATGCTTGGTAGGAAGTCTGGACCACAAACAGAATACATGGCTTTCCCTTTAGGTTTGTGAGCCATGTAGTGGATCACTGGAGATTAAAAGAGTTACTGCCATTGCCCAGCAGTGATTGGCTGACAGCCTCGACATAGCCATACCATGCAACACCATTTACCTTTACCTGCTTCATCCACCATATCGCTTAAATCAAGTTTACACAACTGCCGCCCTCACCGCAGAACCACCAAACAGCCATGTGGCCGAAAGCAGATTCTTGCACCCTTGAAGCTGACACCAAGCATTTGCACTCTCTTACTTGGCCCTGGGGAGGTTTTAGGGTTCTGACTGGCAGCCCAGTCTGACTATTGGGCCAGATGATGAGCCAGAGGACCAGAGGAGATCTGACACTGCTCCGCAGTGATGAGCCAGAGGACCAGAGGAGATCTGTCACTGGACCGCAGTGATGAGCCAGAGGACCAGAGGAGATCTGTCACTGCACTGCAGTGATGAGTCGAAGTGTCTGGCTGTCACCTTGGCAAAGGAAGAAATCACAGTTTTTTCTTAGGTTTTATTTTTGTTTTCTTCTTTTATACATAACTTTTTGTTTATAAAAAACTAGAGGTCATATTTAGGCAAATTATGCATAATTCCATCCATCTTCCAACCCCTTATCCTATCAGAGCCATGGGGATAACCCTAAATCAGGATTCCGCAGTTCTGGTCCTGAAACCAACAGAATTTGCAGATTTCCCTGCTCAAACACATCTTAATCAGCTAATTAGCAGGTTTCCCACATGTATCTGAACAGGGAAATCTCTAAACTGGATTTTGCCCTCCTGAACTGGGTAGCCCATGTTCTTGACATATGCATTACCTTTATTAAGACCACAGACGGTATATTAGTTTAGGATACGGATTATAATTAAACTATTGATTAAAGTTTGCTGGCTAGTTTCTTTGGCAAGGATAGGAAAAATGAACGTAAAATGGTGGTATTCAGCTGTAAGACCGCTCCTTTAGACTATGTCGCGTGTTTCAGTGACCTTCCTCGGTACTTAATTGGGCGAAGGAATTTAAATGGGTTGATTATAACGGCTGCTCTGTTCACCCGTCAGCGCGTGGCCGCAGAAACGCGAGCTGTCCCTCATCATCACCATCGCCATGGTGAGAAACCCATGTGACCGTGATTAAAACGTCCTGAGCCTTATCAAAATGGCGTATTTACGTGTCCGGTACTGCCTCCCTTCGCCGCTGTTTTTATTGACTTGCGCGAAACAAGCGCCTGAGCGGCGGCTCATGGAAACCGGGACGGGGATGGATAAATATAGCAACGCCGAGGTATAATATCAAATTCAGCAACACAAACTTCGGTGACAAAGCCCAACATGTGAAAAGGAGGCTTTGGAGTTACCTAGAATGACAGCGCTCAAGAAGGTACTTTCATAATACAGTATGAAAAATATTTGTGTTAAAATAAAAAAATGTAAAAGTGGTCCTTTAAGTTTTATTTGTAAGAAAGAGATAAATACCGTCTTTTGATGAAACGGCTAAATGGAGAACAAGATTTGTGAGTTGAAAGTGTTTGTGAATCTTATACATTTACCGATGCATTTGTCAATCATATAACACAAACTATAGCCAGGTATTTTAATTGCTGTATGAAATTATTGATATATGGTAATGTTTTAAACCTCAGAACTATACCAACGTATCCATTCATGATTAATAAAAGAAAATGCTGCTATGATTTAGTAGTAACTTACAATTAGCGCCTTTGTTGCGCTTATAATGCATTTAATTTTCGCAAATTGACTTTCTGCCGCGGGAGTCGGTGTGATTGTCTTTGGTTACAGAGCGGTCTCTGCCGGCCGTCAGGGCGCAGTAAGGGTCACGCTGATTATAATACGTTCACACAGTATGCTGTGGCATAGAAAACGCTTGATTGGTATAACAGTGTAATTTACAAAACATTTTAGTGCTGTCATCAAATATGCGCCAAACCTTTAAACATCAAACGCCTTTGATTTCACTTGCTGCTCTTGTCTTTTTGACTGTACATCTCTTCACCCAGTTTATTTCTTCTGCCTAGTGCCCTTCAGACACCCATGGCTGCTGCAATCCAGGGCTGTATGGTCTGCTGTTAAAGCTTGTCGAATATATTGTGCCATGTTCACTGTTCACACAGAGTTTTTCGTCACTTTTACGCGGTTTCTAATCTGAGTTGCCAAAATAATCTATCCGTAGCCCAACCAATCCACAATTTGTTGTATGTCTTTCCCACAACATTCGTAAAGCTTTTCCAATTAAAAATTCCAATCCGTGATCTACTATTTCTCTTTTAGTATTCCAGAATGGATACGCTTGTAAAATTATGATTTTTAAAACATTACCGTATATCAATATCTTCATACAACAATTAAAAGCTTGCTAGTTTGTGAATCTTTATATTACTTTATATTACACAAATTTGCCATAGTGTATTAATGTACATGTATAAACGTGTATGTCCGGGCTGAAGTCCAGAGCCCCCTGCCTCATATCGGGTGCTTCTGGGTATGTCTTTATGGATGGGGGGCTGGATAAAGTATGTTCTTGAGGTAATCAAAAATGCAAAATGAAAGGTGATTTGATGGGGCTCATGCTTGTCTATATCTCTTTGTATCCACAGGTTTTTTCAAAGATCTTGTGGAAACATTGCTGCATCATATGTGAAAGGAACACAGGTAACCAGCTACCCTATCCTATCCCTGCTGATCCTGTTAGAATATTATAGGAAATATATAAAATAAATGTAATATTCAAAGGTGCAAATTCTCTTATGTCATGTGATTAAAGGCCAAGTTTATTAAATTATATTTGTATGAGGTTTATACAGCAGACTTTAAATTATACCTCAGAAAATTTCTTAACAGCAATCGTGACTTGTGTTGCTATGGAAACTCCTGTGGCTGCTTTTCTTTGATGAACTTTTTTTTTTTTAAATACACTTGACTTCAGAAGTTTAATGAGGCTTCCTGTTCAAATTTAGCATTGTAGATGTTTCGAAGCACAGAAACATGGGATTTACAGAAGGGAGGGGTATAAGCTGTACTGTGAAATTGTGGCCCCCCTTTTTGTCCTTGCATATGAGATTTATGAACAGAGTTGTTGCTCAGCAGCATTTGCTTTGGCATGTATCAGGACAGGAAAGCACTGTGATTTTCAGGATCCACAGTGGGGTGCTTTCCAGCTCTAGCTGATTCTCCACGTGATACCTGCCAACTTGCAACAAAACCATGATACTTATAAAACTTGCTAGGTCACAAGCTGACTGTTCACCTAGGAGCCATATATGTTTGAGTACAGCACTGTGCCTTCAGGGAGCTCCTCTTTGGTGCTGCTTTATTCGGAGTACTGGTTTTACTACCCTGTTTCCAAAAAAGTTGGGGCACTGTGTAAAATGTAAATTTACAAATCATACAAACCTTTTAATTGAAGGTAGAACAAAGACAAGATATCAAATGTTGAAACTGAGAAATTCAACACAGCGTCCCACCTCTTTTGGAAACGGGGCTGTATATTCCAGGTGCTTCAACAGGCTACTGTCAGTACAAATTACAGTGTCATTAGCTGGGATTGACATAACTGGTACACAAGTATGCATTAACAGTATGAAGGTTACTTTATGCAACCTGTGCTTGTGTTCCAGTTATATCAGTCCCTGCTCATATGTAAATGGTAGTATGACTTCTAACACATCAAAGACCCTGCAATATATAAAAATGGAATCCGTGTGATTTCCAGCAGGTCCCTGCATTTTGGAGGTAACATATCTTTATCTTGGTGATGATCTGTGTGCTAATTTCACTCATCACGAGGATTTTGAATAATCTGCAGTAACATTTACCATGAGATTTTACTGACCCAGTTTGTTGATGTGTGAAGTTACACCAGAGTCTCAGAGATTTATCTCAACTTCATTTCAATTATAAAAAATCTTGATAGTCTCATGTCTTTCTCCATGTTGTGTGATTTATGGATTTTCATTGAAGCCTTTAATGCAGGTAGTCTGTATTATTTGGCTTCACATTTTAATCTGACATGAAGTTTTTAGCAAAATATTTAGGAAAAAATCCTCCTGCTGCTCTATGTGACCCTGTGGATATGAAGCTGTTCAATCCATAAACAGAGTCCCCTGCTTGGTCCACAGGGACACAAACATGAAGCGTTACAGGTTCCAGGAAAAACCAAAAGTTGTGGCTAAAATAAAAACCCCAAAAATAAACAAAATGTTAGGCGGGCCATCTTTGAAGCCACAACTGGAAGGGTATCAGCTTGTAAGCCACTCAGCCTATTGAGCTACGTGGCAACCCAAGGAGCAGGGAAACGCATTAGTGACTATGGCTATAAGAGACAGAGTACTGAGACATATTTACAGGAGCAGATGGGCACCAAACCTGACAGTTATGGGGTATTTCTGTATATACTTGTATGGATGTTTAGTATCAGTTCGGCGTGATACTGTATAAAAAAATAATACACAACAAGCTGCTAATTTAGTTTATCTCAAATAAAGTGCTAGGAATCTTGACAGTTGCACATAAGCTGTTCACAGCACCTACCTCCTTACCGCTCTGCTCTCAGCTTCTCCCAGACAGCTGCAAATGATTCTCCAGCAGACCGAAAGCCAAAAACCAATTTGCATCAAGCACTGCGATTAGACGGGTGTATTGACTGCCTCAGTCTACAGTTTTGATTGGATATGGATAAACTTTAAATTCCTTCAATTGAATTGAATTCAAAATCTTTATTGTTATTATAGTATACATAAGTACAGATATAACAAGAAGCATCTTATGACTCCTGGAGCTGTTAGAATAACAAATAAAACATAATGGAATACTTTCATAATTATAGTGATGTGACTCTATAAGTTCTATGTTGAGGAGCAGTTTTTCAGCTGCTCCCAGCATCGGGTTCTTCGAAATGGAGGAGAAATACTGACCTGAGCCATTTATCTGTATAATACAGACAATCTGCCATGAAACAAACCTTGAAATTGTATTTTATGGGGAAGTGTTCCCATATCCAGTGAAAATCTTAAATTGTTCTTATCAAAACATTGGACCTGTTACATAAAATGTAATACATGAATAAACCTCATTTTAAAGTGTTAACCGTCTTAAAGTGTTAATGATTAGTTCTTCGTACTGCACAACAATTGTCTAATCCAGCTAATTTTCACAAGACTTAATTTTCCAAATACCTCCACTAGGTGGCACTATGTCCCAAGTAAGAACCAAAATGGATCAACAAAGCCACGGTGAGGAATTTCTCTTGCTTTTGAGTCAACAAACGTCTGACATTGATTACGCTCAGGAGAACATTCTTTTTAGGTGTGTGCACTGGGAAACCAGTAGCACATATTAATTAACCAGTGGCATGATATTGTGACTGACTTACACCTAGGCTGGAGCCACACTTCTCAGTGTCATACTGTCAGTGCCAGATTGCACCTGGAGGCCTCCATGACTGAGCCAAAATAGCAGGTTGTTTGGGTAAAATTCCATCTGAGCATATTCCAAGTTTCTCCAAACACTGAGCCTTGAGTCTGAGTAGATAATTTCCACTGTTTCATGGTTTCATTAATGGGCTATAGAATTATTATACTGTACAATGTGGCTTGGCAAGGAAATACAAAATTGATGGATTCTATTTGTTGCAGACCAAGCTTATGTGAATGTCTAGACTGATTGCTGCTATGCCGCTGTCTTGTCTATTACTCTCCTCTTTCTCGTGAGTCGATATGTATGTGTCAGTAGTTTGTCATTTTGGTTGACTGTGAAATGCAGGACTGATGCTAGAGCCCATCCCCATCACTGGCTGTGTCAGTCATTGCTGTCCTTTTGTGGGTCAAGGACCGATGTCTGCAGGCTAGGTTTTGGAGGTGTTTTGGGGGATTTAGGGAAGATAATAGAGGAAATTTCCACACCATTGTCTGTTTTGTGTCCAGCAGCAGCTCCTCCAGGGAGTTCTCTTTGTCAGCCTTTGAGCTGTTAACTGTCCAGGTGATGATGTGTCTGATGGCGCTCTGGCGTAAGAAAAGCTCCTCACTTACAGTTTATGCCGTGCTGTTATTGAATTACACTTCTTGAATTTGTGAACCGCACAGAAACCGCTAATTTCCTTACCTGTGCAGAAAGTGACTTTTGAGGTCATGAGCTCCATCAAGTGGCCCAGGTGACAGTTGTACCAACATCACATGTGCATCTGCAACACTGGGTCACATGACCCAGAGACAACGAACGAAGCTGGCACTGCTGTCTATTATGGTCTTTATCCATCTTCTGTACTCCACACAGAGCTTGGGTGATGCTTAATGCCAGATAATGGTAAGATCTCCATTTGACTGCTGAATGTGGTTTTGCAAACTTAAATAATGACTTTCTTTTTGCCATATTCACAAGTGCAGTGGAATGTTTATTTTGGCATGTCCCATCTTGCTTTCCTTTGAGACATTCTGGAAGGTTGGTACAAAACCTAGGGTCTGTGTGCAGGATTAGCAGCCATTTTGCAGGGGGGGGGTGTAGTGGTTGTTAAGGGCTTATAACACGTGGGATTCAAACCTGTGACTTTCCGATCACAGGTACAGAGATCTAACCTGCACAGCATCCCCCATTAAATGAGGCAGTCGGACTCAAACATAGGCCCCCCACATGCCAGGCAAGAATTCTCACAGTGAACCACAATTGTCCAAGCTATCTACTATGAATTGACAAGATTTATTGTATTCATCTTAAATTTCCTGACCTGACAAGGAGCTGGTGGTGGAGTTTCAGCATGGTAAAGCTGTGCCGCTGTGTTCAGGCACATTGGTGAGAATGCCGTTGAGGCCCTGTGCTTCGCCTTGAAACTCAGCTGTGAAATTTGTAGCTTTTGGGGGGGGGGGGGGGGTTGTCTCTTGGCCTGGCACAGGTGTGAAAGGCTTCAGGACGAGGGGGGCTTTGTTTGGCCTCTGCTGTCGCTGTGAGTCCCAGCTGAGTGCTGAGGGATGCGGCACCAGTGTTTACACAAGCCTCTCGGGGCAGGAAATTACAGTGTTAAGTGTAACTCGTTTGCAGGTGCTACTTAACGCTCCCAACTCGGAATAATCACATCTACGGTACGCAAGGTAGGTAGCTCTCACAGCTAATAAATTCATGCTGGCCTCTTAGAAGCCCACAAATGGGTTTGATGCAATTCACTTCTCATGAAGGGCAGCTACAAAAAAGATGGGCTGTGATTTGTCTCAGAGTAAGATGGGCTACAGGGTGATTTGGACCAAGCTATGATGAGTAGAGGGAAGGCATCAGATTGGGGTGAGGAGGGACTCCAAGACTGACTGGCAATACAAGCTCCTTAGGAATGTTGACCTTAGAAGCCACTGGAAATGGCCTTTATCAGCCTGTGGGGGTATCTCATCTCTGGTCTGAGCTGAGGTCAGTTCCAAATTCCTGGGTGCTGATGTGCACATGCTCCAAAAGCACAACAAGTGGAGCACTGAACTAAAGATGCAAAGGTTGTGGGTTCACATCCCAGAGAGTACAAATAAGCTATAATTGTCTCCTCTGTTGTAAGTCGCTTTTTGATAAAAGCACAAGATAAGTGAAGTGAAAATGCAGAGATGATGGTCTGTCTGCTGTACTTTGTAAATTAACTCCTTCAAGTGGCCAGAAATATAAGGACATAGAACCCTATCACACCAGTAGGTGGCAGACATGTGTTGTGTTCCTTAATTCTAACAAGATTCTGGTTGATATTTTACTGTAAATCTGAGATCGGAATGAATATGTCCTCAATGGCTTCAGTTTATAATCCTGTGCTGAAAGTCACGTAATGGGCTCACTAACCTGAACAACGTGCCGTTCCAAAGACGCTGGAGTCACCACTATAAGGGATACTGATTGTGCTCATATGCCACACCTCAAGTAGTTTTGAGTAGTTTTAAGCTATTGGTTTGTGCTAAACCTAAAGAAGGATCACCTGGTCTGCTGCAAGACATCAGTCAGGTCATGTTCCTTTAGGTATCCTTTGTTTTTCTGCACCCATATTAGGGAAGAGAATGTCAAAGCATACGGGGAATATTTGTGATCATCATGTCTTCATGATTTTGTCCTTCAACATTTCCCAGCTTTCCACCCTACAGTGATTCACGTTTAGACACCGTAGTCCAAGAGTTAGTTGAAGTAGCAGGAAAGAAGTCTTGCGTGACAGAGGGTCATAGGTGCACACCCCCATTATGGCTTTAGAACCTCCATGCCAAGAACACAGGAATGGTTCCAGTTGGAATCTTTTTGTACTAACTGGACCAAATGTCAAATTCAAGCAATAAAAGAAGCAACACTGTAACACTACATAAGAGAAGAGACATAATATCTTTAGGTTTTAGGAGTTAATAAATGCAATTGCTATTCTTAGGCTGAAGGAGCCTTAATGATAAAACATAATGCATGATTACTTTTGTCTAACATGTTAGCCAAATGCTATGTTTTCAACTAGCAGCTTTGACCGAGTCTTTTGTCGGCTCATTCGGGTGAAGATCTCTAACAACATTCATAAGTGATAATGAGCAGGCAGGCCTGACACCTATTTAGACCCAAAAATTCAGAGGTGAAAAGCTTTTAGTCATAATGATAGTGATTCAAATCAGAATTAAGCATAAAAAGTGTCACAGGCACTGAATATTCATAAGCACCTCTCGATGGGATCTCAGTTTGTGTGAACAATGCACGGACAGGATTTCACTGTAAAGTACACCATGGGTTATAGTTAGGCATGTATTTGCATTTTACTACATACTCTGCACTTGCACGGACACAGGATATACAGCCCTGCACATTATGTCCATGAGATATCTATCACTTTACCTTGATATTCAAGTAAAGCATATGGGGTACCCTATTAGAATTTCTGTGTTAGAATATAAATGGTTAAATTGTACATTTCTTTGTTTGAGTTTCAGCATTCCTTTATAAATAAGATCTGAACTTGTGTAGCTTCTTAAGGCATTTTGCAGTCAGCTCTTAAGTTTTAATTTAATTCCAAGTCTGTCTAATCTTGTGCCCTGTAAATTGGCACATTTTTTTCCCTCATCTGTATTTGTACATATTGTTGTATGTTTACCTGTACATGTTTATACATCCCATTGTGTGATGAGCCATATCCTCGTCATGGTTCTGTTCCATTGCTAGTGATGACCGTGGTTGCGAGATGATTGTCTTTATCCAGATAAACGGGTAGCTCAACATATGCTTCTGGTAAAACCAGAGTCAATGTCCAGAATAACTGTTTCCGAATCGAGTGGAAAGTTCAAGGGCCAAATAAGTGGCAGTTAGTACTCGTACCAATTTCCATGCAGTGACTTTTTTGCACTTTTTTTAGTTTTCTTAACGACTTGCACTTTTAACAGCTACCAACCCACATACATTAATTTATTATTCAGATTTTTTCCTCCTAGTGATTTTTAGTATTTAGTGAATTACAGTGTTTTGACACTGTTGTCCTATGATGTTGGCATCACAGTGGTGCAATGTGGGTGAAACTTATGTAATATCATGCCTGTTGGTGGTAACCTTTTCATTTAAATGCTGGCTTTGGCAGATGGTAAAGCTTTCAAAACTTTTGAAAGTATGATTTAACCTGTAAGCAGGAATGTCAGGATTTCCAGTATGTTGGAATCGTAACTAGTAAACCAAATTCTCTTATTTACAACTGCTTGATGTTTCTTCCCTAAATTTGAGGGTCCATGGCTTCCCCTGTCCTAAAGTGTGCATTTATTAATTTTGAGCCTGTAAATTATCAGCAATTCATGCCTTGCGGTTTTCCCTCATGTAAATGTAGGAGCTGTGAAATGAGATTAGCAAACAAAACGATGTTTCCTTCATAATCTCTGCCTGCGATGAGTCTTCTTTGCTTTGAAACCAATCGCCTAGATGGTGACAGTCCAATAATGTCAGCAGTTGATGGCCTGGCACTTATTTTCGGGATAAAAAACACCCTGAATATCTCAACTTATTTGTGACACGTTGTTGGACAGTTTGACTGCTATGCAGCTTGAAGGGAGAAGCTGCGAGCTCACGCTGGGCCTGTAAATGGAGGCAAGGCTCAGCCAGGCCGGGCTGGTGCAGTCACGTGCTGAGCTGCACGCCAGGCACTTATGGACAGCCGTCTTTGGCGCAGTGGAGCCGGCGTGCTGATGGCGCACACTTCTGAGAAGGCCACAATTTAGATGTACAGTAAACGGTCAATTGCAATGAGTTATGTAAGTTTACACAGTGATTTTTGGTCTTCTGTCTCAAGTAGGAACTGGCGATTAAGACCTACACTTTGCGTCACATCTAAATGAACAGATTTCACCTTTGATACCCAGTATGTGATTCGTCTGTGGTACCGGCTTCCTGTTTCATCAGCTAGGTGTGCCGTGCCATGTGGCCAGTACCATCTGGGGTCAGCTCTTGGCTCACTGCCAAACTGTAATGGATAAGCGCTCAAAAGATGGATGGATGGCTTCTAGGGCAACAACAAGTGTCCAGTTTTTTCTTTTCTGCTGACTTTTAACATTATGGTTCTTGAAAACTACAAATCAAAAATGTACTTGAAAAGACTGCAGTGTTCCTTGATATCAGTTGAAACTAAGAAGATCTCCTCCCTCTTTGTCTGACAACAAAAACTGCATGTTGCTTCCTTGTGTAACTTGCTTTTTTTGTAGTGCTTCGCTGCATAAGCGATGCTGTTATTGATTAACAGTATGAAAGGTTTGATCTGCCCCATGGAAAATGTGCAGATCTCACTTTCTGCAGAGAGACGGCCCTTGACACAGTCACCTGTAATTGAACCCCCACCCCCCTCGGGTAGTCCTGCTTATTACTGTGCTGAGTCCGACAGGGACTGGCGATGGCAGAAAACAATCAGCATGGAAGCTTTTTGGTTTCGTTTGCTGGCAACATTCGAGCGAGTGTCTCGTCTGCCCCCGTATCAGTGCCCGACACCCTGGCAGTCAGATTGCTCTAAGGCCCCCATCTGAATTGAGGGAGACACTTATCAATGGTGGCAGCGCTTGTACAATGACAGGAAGCTGCCCATGTTGGGCTTATTGAAGGCGTGATGTCATCAGAATTGGTTACAGGTTTGGAGGGAGCGACCGTGTCGCTGAAGTGTAGAGCATCTCACTGAAGTGGCGCGGAAACGGGCAGAGAGCACAAGGGATGCGACGGTAGAGGAGAAGCTTCTTTAATACAGAGAACATGTAGTGAAAGCTGCTGCACTGAAGGAAGCCAGGGAAGGAGAGAGAGAGTGAGAGCGTGAGAGAGAGCGAGGGAGAGAGAGTGATCCGCACCCGCGTGGAATCAACTCCAGATCCACGTTTTCCGTGGGGCTGGCAGAGGGGAACAGGCATCGACTGGCTTCGTCCTCCTGGCTGCTGCAGTGTAGGTTTCAGCACGGAGCCGAGGACCAGAGCACCCTGTCGCTTTGTCTCTTCAGAGGGCTTGGATAAAAACAAGACACAGAAAACGGTGGAGGAGGAGCAGCAAGGAGTAGAGAGAAGGAAGGAACGCCGATTCTTTTCAAGTCGGTCTCAGATGCAGATTCTCGTTATGATCTAGTGCCTCTCCGTCATCGATCGAAGAAGAAGAATAATGTCTTCGGCAGATAGGCACTCTGGAAGGTAAGAACGCGGTGATTTAGCAGAGCCTACCTTTGCTCGTTAGCTGATTGCCTGTTCTGTTCTGTGAAGAGGCTCCCCTGTAACGTCGGTGTTCCCTGGCCGTGACACTGTGCCTGAATGCTGGGTGAGACGGGCTGCTGTGGGCACAGTGCAGGTCTGCATGCACGAGAGCGAGGCGGCGAGCGAGTCAGGTGAAGCCCCTCACTCTGAAGTGGGGGTCTTTGGCCGAGGCTGAGACAGTGCCCCCCCCCGCACTGACACAGGTGTCTGCGTCGCTAGAGAAGGCAGGGTACAGCTTAGGGACTCGGGGGCCATCGTTCAGCTGGGAGGGGGGGATTGCATGATTATGTTCCCGTCCCATGGAGTGACCCCCCCCCCCTTTTTGGGGTGGATTTCTAAGCAGCAGGGATTGGAGGAGGGGGACAGAGGGCGACTGGGCAGGAATCCCGAGTGAGGGCTCTCTGATCAGAGTTGGATCAGAGAGCATGTTGGCTGACTAATGGAGGGGCAGGCTCAGCGCAGCCGCTCTACGCCGCTGTCAAGCTCTACACCGGTCATTCTATGCCACCATCAAGCTCTACACTGGCTCCCCAATGGCACCGTTATAAGCCAGTATATGAACATGTGAGGCACGCAGTTCCCTATGTGTGCGCATCCATGAGCTGAGAGATGCCCTCTCAGAGCGGCTGCTCACATGTGGAGCTCCATTGCATGGTCTGTCTCCACGGCGACGTGATGAAGATTTATGCCCCCCACCCCTCCCGCCTCAGGGTGCCTCCCACCACCACGATGAGGACTGGAGCAGGGAGCCGTGACGGCTTGATATGGGCTTTGTGTGCTGTGAGGAAAGTGTCACTGCTGTTTGGGATGTGTCCATGCATGCTGTGTATTACATGTGATTTACGCTGGTTTGTGTCTCCTACTGGGGTGGTGGTGTGATTTTCTGGACTCTAAGGAGTGTTCCATGCTCTAGGTAATGTCTGAAAAGCACAAGGGTCCCTATTCCATGCACCCAGCATTCATCAGTGTCAGAAACATGCAAGTGTCACCTGGGTCACTCTTCTTTCACTGCTGTCTCCACTGCTGTCTGCCTTGACTCTTGGGCTTACCATTAATCTGATTTGAATATGGGGTGATGAACTCACTTTGGCTTCTCCGTAATAATCACTTTTTACTCTCCTTCAGACTGGACTGGGTTGCTACATGACTGCTTAGAATTAAAAGTGTGGGTCATGGTAAAGCCGACTTCCTCGCTTCCAGCCTGAATGGGTTTTGCAAATTCAGCACTGTAGTCTATCTCAGACATTGGCGTAAGGCCAAACAGGCAGGTATACAACCATTCATACTCAGAGCAGGCATTTCTCCTTAAGGCCCGATTTGGGGGTGCTGTGTGGCCCAGTGGCTTAGGACTCTGTGCTTGTGATCAGAAGAGCTTGGATTCACATCCCGTGGCTGGTAGACATACTGTTGGGTCCTTGAATAAGGCCTTTAATGTCAGTTGCCCTAGTGACTGGCTGACCGTGCTCTCTTAACTGTACATCTCCTTGGATAAAAGCTTACTTAAATATCTGCTGGAAATGACAAGAAATATTAACACTATTCCACGCAGGTAACAACTTTTTACCTACATGCAGTGCCTTTCTTCACTGTATAACAGTGGCTACTTCTGGTCACAGTATAAATGATGGCCTTGGGGTTCTTTCATGCCATTCTTCACATTGCTGTGGTACTTGGTGTGGCTGATCTATGCTGGGCAGCTGGGTTAGTACGCCGGTCCACTGACCACATGACTTAGAGCGGCAATTATGTGTGCCGTGCCGGATGGGCCTTGTGCTCTGCCAGGGTCATCACACTGCTGCTTGGGTATATATATGTTTCTGAGAGAGCGTATGAGGCGCAGGCTGCTTTGAACTAGAGAAACATTTAAGCATGTGTGTTAGTGATCTGTTGAGATGATAGGTTGCTGGATAGCACTGCGGCCGGCAGACTGGGGAAGTTCAAATTCCACACCTGTCCTTGATTACTTCTCACAATCTAACCCTGTTAAATGAGTTTGCTTGTCTAAACAGTGTGCGTATGTGCCCTGTAGGGGGCAGTGTGTGTTTGTGCCCTGTAAGGGACAGAATGCCCTCCCGCTCTGTACCTGGTTTGGTCAGAAGATGCATGGATGCAAATGGTGTGTTACTTGCAGTCAGTTAACTAAAGGGGAAATCTCAAGTGCTTCCTTCATAGTGATTAATGCATGAGACTCCACAAGATCAATTTATAGGCCCGATCTCAAATGAGGGAAATGCTTATCAACACCGAAAAGAGATTGTGTAGTGCAGAAATCTATGGCTGTAGGCAACAAGAAACTGGAGGTTATAGTCATTCTACCTACTATGGGGGACAACAGCAGCTTGTTTATAATATGTGAGTGTTGCCTCCCCAGCTGCAGTGTTGGATAAAGTTGCGAAACCCCAAAGCTGTGCAGTGTGGTGGCTCAGCTGACGTCGCTATATATTCCCACCTGCAGGGATGTGGGCTTTTTTTTCCTTCCTGTGTTTTTGAGGGTTTCCTCCTGCAGTCTGAAGACATGCTGTTGGATGACTTGCATCTCTAAATTGTTCATATTGTGCGAGTGTGATTGCATGTCCTGTGATGGGCTGCCTGTCTGTCCTTCACTGGATCAGTGCATATTGAAGATTAATAGATATTGTGCAGGGTGAAGGTGGATACTGAAGACTGCAATATTTTTGGCCCTCAGCAGGCCACGCCCATACAGGAGAGTCACATGTCACTCTCAACATGCAGTGTGCAGCATGTTTGGCAGGCATGCGTGCTTCTCTGTGCTTAATGGGCTGAAAAATTAGCGAATGGGTTGAAGCAGCTTGTGTGTGTGTGTGTGTGCGTGAGACTGTCAGCGTGTGTGAGAGTGTGCGAATGGCTGGTTTTTTGTACGTGTATGGAGTCAGGCAGGAAGGTGAGGCCACGATGAGCTTCCTTAGCTGGAAAGAGGGCATGATGGGCGTTTATTATTTTTGACTTCCTGCTGGCTCCGTTCCTCTGGGTTTGTGACCAGCGTTTAAATCCCTCTTTTCCGTGACAGCGTGCATCATGGAATGCCCTGCACTCCTTCCTGTTGCCATGGAGATGCGCAGGAGCTGTTGCATCTCTTGCAGGGTTTTTTTTTCCCCCACACATTCCACAAAACGGCAGAGCTGCTCAGGACTTCAGCCAAATGACTGTATTACTGTATGTGTTTGCGCGTGTGTGGGCCGGTGTGGGTGTAATGGGGGAGAAACATTGTGAGTGTGTGTGTGTGTGTGTATTAGAATTTGAGTAGGAGGATCATGCTTCGCCTCAGTTAGATGTCAGCTCTCCTTAGTTTTCCCATTCAGCAAAACAGCTGAATCTCCTCAGCTCCTACGGAAGGCCCCGACCTTTCAAAGTTCAAAGTGTAATCTGACTGTAAACCTTGCTGTTTGTGCTCTCAAGTTTCTATATCTTCATCTGCTTTTTCAGACATTATCGCTACACATCTGAGCTGACAGTGATTCTTTATAGTTTTACCTTTAGATAAATTCCAACGTTTTAGGTTTGTGTTCATTTTGTTTGATAGTTTAGCTGCGGTGCCTTTGTAGGACATAAATGAAGCTTTTTGGTTACAAATTGACATCTTAATGACTTTGTTGCTCTACCTCCTGATCTATTATCCAAAACATATTCTTGGACGTGGTGGTGGTGGGGGGGGGGGGATTTTGCTGTCGGCGCCAAGTATTTCCCCACCTTCAGAGATTTATCATAATAAATAAAACCTTTGTTTAAACTCAAACTTTGTAAAAACTATTGGCAGATGTGCTTCCTGCTAAAATTTAAACCTGGAATCTCCCATTCCACTTAACATCATTGTGTACGTATTTCCTCTGTCATCGCTGAGGGAATACATCATCCTGCAGGGTTTTTTAGTGCCTCTATTCAGACAGTAAGGGAATCGTTTCTTTCGGGCCACATCATCCTGGGGAGTCTGGGCCCATCTGAGCTCTAGCCTGTGCTGTCACAGAGAGGCAAAGTGTGTTTCAGCTGCCAAGGCAAGACAGTCTTTTTAATGT
>JABFEB020000039.1:8093373-8122477 GCA_019775895.2 Stomatorhinus ivindoensis | reverse complement strand
TGCCCTGCGATGGGCTGGCCCCCTGTCCAGGGTTGTTCCCTGCCTCGTGCCCGTTGCTTCCGGGTAGGCTCCGGAGCCCCCGCGACCCAGTAGGATAAGCGGGTATAGAAGATGGATGGATGGAAGTACTGTTTGTGTCATGGTTATATCACCCAGTGACTGCTAGCATTTTTGAACTGTGTGCAGGAATAATTAGGAACACGCTCTTTTAAAATGATATCAGTCTTGATATGGAGTCCCTCCTATCCCCAGGGGCAGGCAGGACTAGCTGTTCTGTTGTGGAGAATCTGAGTATAAATTGATGGTTGCATG
This sequence comes from Stomatorhinus ivindoensis, assembly GCA_019775895.2. NCBI lineage: Eukaryota > Metazoa > Chordata > Actinopteri > Osteoglossiformes > Mormyridae > Stomatorhinus > Stomatorhinus ivindoensis. The sequence goes on along the minus strand of JABFEB020000039.1, from coordinate 8,122,165 downwards.
TCCAAGCAGCTGTGCTACTGCCTGTGAGGAGAGAAATGGCCCGATTTCAAGTTCAGGGGTTTAGACAAGAAACGTGGTTAAGGTTTGTCAGTTAAACATTGTTGCAAGAAGCCTCGGACTTTAATGATGAGCTTATGGATCTGCTGTAAGGTTTCCCAAAATTCTAAACTGTATAAGGGACTCTGAATACATCAATAGATCCATCATCCGTAAAAGCTCAGATGACTGACATACTGTATCAGTCTTTGTATCTATCAATTGCATCTCTCCAGGTCTCCCAAAATGGAGGATGTTTGAGTTGTGTCATCTGTCCTCTCTCATAAGAACAGGATCCACTCAGATCACTTAGACCTTAAATCCTTAAATAGGAAATACATGTCAGGGCTGCTTTACTTATCTAAAGCATGAAACCCCAGATTACATTAAATGATTGTTTTATTTTATGGCTGATGTACCCAGCATGTCTTTAAATGAAGTTATCATGACAGCATGTGCGCATGGCTTTCTGTGATTTGATAAGGAAATGGGGAGATAAACCCTCAGAGCATATGGCTGGAAGTCAATCCGAGACCATTTAAGCAGTCGCATCCCTTTCATTGTATGAGAGATGTTGGTATGGCAGTAATTTTTCTCTCAATTGCATCGATACATATGAGAAAACCAGCTATGCTTCCTTGTTGTCAGAGATTGTAAGATGCATTTCTGTGTGAACACTCTAGAAGCCTCTCATTGTGTTGGGTTCACAATTATTTATACCATTACAGATTCTAAGCTATTTGTCCTGAAGTTGAAGAAAAATTATTTAATGAGAAAATGCATGAGTGATGATGCATGAATATCTCTGCTACTTTGAAGGAGCTGGAGTTTATGGTATCACCAAAGGAAAAATATGTCTTCACACTGATCCAGCACACTCGTGCTGTTTCAATAATACTACCATGTTGGTGTCCCGCTGGGCTGTGAGCTTGGTCATTCTTAATCATTTGAAGGAAGGTGCCTTCACTCTGGGAAATTTTATGTGATTAGTTTGCATGCTATCAAACGCCATCATGCAGAATCTCTGAAAGGGTAGGAAAATGGAAGTGTGGCATTAGGAAACAGGCATGGGGTGAGTTTCTCACGTCAGCGGGGTGACAGGCCTCTTGACAGATGAGGAATGTCAGTGGTCTCACTGAACGAGTGGGCGCAGCATAAGGAGTTTGAATGCCACTGAGTTTGCATGTTCAGCCCATGTCATGCTTGGCATAGGCTTTAGGATGAGTGGCAGGAAGATGGATGGAAATAAGCTGTCTGCATGACTGTGGACTGCAGGAGAGATACAGACTACTCAGAGACAGCCCAAGTCATGCTGGGGCAACATGTAGACTCCTGTGTGAGATGCAGTGCTACTCGCTGAGCCTCTGAGAGAGATGTGACTGAATTCAGATAAGTAAAAATTATTCGATTTTATGGTGCTTGTTGAAGGATAAGCCCTCATTTCAGGATTACATAAGGCAGGAGTAATACATTATGCCAAGTATTTCATACTTTGTTTTGCATTAAATAAGGCTCTTTGTGCACCTGAATTAGATGAATCATGATCTTTGCTGTATCATTGTGTTTCTGCTGATTGATGACTTGTCTGAAAAATATAAAAGGTTACATATGTAGGCAAAGATATACTTTGGTTCAATGCAGCACTCACCAGAGGAAGCAAGGATGCATTTGAGGTAATGGCAGTACTCACTGGTAATTATGGTGCTGCATTCGTGTGCCATCACAGGTGTTATTGGGGTAGTGGAGGTGCTTATTCCAGAAGTTGACTGTGTCTGAGTCATATGGTGCATTTCAGTGAGAGTTCTGGGATTGATTCAATGGCTTTGGAGTTTGGTGTTCAAGCAGCAGCAGAAGAAATTTAACCCAACTCTGAGTCTTTTTTTTTTTTTTTTGGCTGACATCCACATACCACCACAGAGGTTGGCGTGGTCACAGGAGCAGGAGAAGGCAATGTTGCATCAGAGCATGCAGCCAGTCTTCAGACTAATCCACAGGGTCACAGGCTTATGATTGCTCCTGCATTGCTACTATTTTGTGAACAAAAGCTAAAGAATATATTGCAGAACTAGAACCAGACAAAAAGCTTGGAAGCTTGCAAAAGGATTGAATTTGCATTATGGCTGATGGGCATCATCATTAGGAGGGACAGCTGGAAAACGTGCATTTTGCTGTATGATGATATGAAAATGTGAGAATAGGGACAAAAATAGGAAACAGTCAAAAGTACAGTGTTATATACACTCGCGAGCCCATACTTAGCACATACCCTATTACTGCTGTTATTATTCAGTCTCAAATGAGACTCAAGCAATGCCAGATTGATCTGGAATCTACTGCTGGTGTTTTCTGCCATTTGCTCATTACCAGAACTACAAGCACTGGGGCTTAAACAAAAATATCTCTATGCACATACCTCATCTGACAGGACCCAATGACACGTGTTTTCCCTTTCAGCCAGCGATGTTTATACATTGTCCGCTAGAATAGTTTGTTAGAGTGGTTTTTGTCCCCTGCTGTCGCCTGCGGTGGAGGCAACCCACCCTGTCTGTGAAGTGCATCACCTCTTGTGGCAGTGTCGCTGTCAGAGCCAAAGAAGTGAGCATGGAATTAGAACAGTGTTCATCAGGAACCTGCAAACAGTTCATGTTTTTGCTATGAGATCTGGGAGGGAGCAAAAATGTGGACTGTCTTTTAAGGAACAGGGAGGGAGCAAAAACGTGGACCAACTGGGTACTCCCAGGCAAAGGCAAATGGGCAGTGTATACAAGGATTAGTTTCTTTGCCTGCTGCAGGTTAGTGCTGCAACTTAAAAATTAAAATTTATTTCAACCCTCCCATATGTGTATATGTTCGTTTGTACTAGTGTGCACTGTGATTTGTGGATTGGTGCCACATCTTGGCTTCTTCCCTGCCTTGCCTCCAGCATAGGCTCCGGATCCTCTGCGACTCTGAATAGGACAAGCAGTTTCAGAAAATGGTTAGGTGAATGGACAAAAAAATATGATTAACCTCACTCCTGTAAGCAACACTGACTTCACTGACTTGCTACCTTTATGCACTGGACCGTACCCTTTTGTTTCCAGTAAAACCTCTTTTATAAAAATTCACACATGTCTGACACATCTGTCACAGGGTTAGGACCCTGTGTCTGTGATCAAAAGGACACTGTTCAAATCCCATGGCTGGCAGAGTGATGCCACTGTTGGACCCTTAAGTAAGACCCTTAACCCCCAACAGTCACTGGGCAACCTCACGCTGTGACCCCCAAACTTCTCACCTGCATATCTGTCTCATAGAGAACAAGATGGTATCAGCAAAAACAGTTTCCCACAGGGATGAATACAGAATCTCTTTCCTTTGTCTACAGTAGAAACAAGACATCCTGGAATATGTCATTTCTTACTTAATTTCGTCATGCACAACTTGAATGTGTATACATATACATTGTCTTATTGCAGATTCTATGAATGTCAAATTGGATGCTCAAATTTCCGACCAATCGCTGTCAGGGAAGCTTCTCCAGTCATAACATGCTTCACAACTGTGGCAACTTTTCTGTGTATGTACATCCTTGACAGTATAAGAATTGTGACAGAGTATAGATGTCTTTTGTGTAAAATGTTCTTGTCCCCAACACAACTTATACTCGCTATTGCAATGTTCACTTTCCCCACCCCATTTGCTTTCATTTCTGAATGAAATGTGATCATTCTTCTTGCTGTTTTCATAACTATACTTGGTGATTTGCTGTAGCTCAGTGTCTCAGATTTGTGATTATGTTGAGTGGCTAGCATGCTGGGTGGGTAGTGTGTTAGCACACTGTCATTACAGTACATTACTGCTTGTGTACTTTAATGATTTGGTGCATTTATTTGTAGTATGCAATATGAAATTTATGTATGATGTGTGATAGTTGAAGTAAAATTCAATAATTCATAAAAATTGAGAAACATGATGAGCCAGTCCAGTGTTATGATTTGTGGCAGGTCTATGTATGGACTGTCAGTATCGGGGGGCACTTGTGGACCTAGATTTCTAGTCTGGCTTTGGGAAAAAAGGATCCTACAGTTGTGCCATTATAAACAAGCTATCATTATTTTTTATTTACATACATGTAAATTTAATTCAGCTCAATCCCACAGTCATCATTAATTATATTAGTCTTAGTTTTTACTGTAGTTCTTTGCCTCAGGCAGTACTTTTAAGACGACTGAGGGGTCTGAGGGCTTCCTTCCATCTCCTGCCTCGTTTACTGAACATCAGACTTATTGTTGAAAGTTTTGCAGCTGTCCCAGTCGTCAGGGCATCCTTGGAAATTTTGGGCCCCCTGGTAAAATCTCACCTTGGGCCCCCCACCAAATTTAATGAATAATTTACGTATTGCCATGCCCCTCCGACGCTCCCTGCCTGCACCCCTCGCCATTGACTGCTGCAGTTGCCCCCAGCCCCCCCCCATATGGGCATGAATTAAATGCAAATATCTGACAATTTGTGAAATATATCTTGCTGATGAAAATGTGTTTGTATATAACGAAGTCAAAGTGCGCAGTATATCCAGCCATCCACCTTGAAGTATAGGATCATTTTGGTGTCCATAACTAAAACTTCATGATTAGCCCAATGTTTATTTCTTGGGCTCCTTAAGTCATAACTTGATCAGTACGACTTTCATGTTACAGAACCTCTGAGTTTGTCTCAGAACCTCATATTCACAGTTTTTAATTATGGAAGAATATGTATTTAATACAGAGACTAGGTATTTGGTTTGACCTAGTGTACAGGGGAAGCTGATGGGGTGGACATATGAACCAGGGGGCAGTGTCAGTAAAATGAGCTGTTATGTGAGGCTGAAAGCCACTCAGCTGTTAATATCAGCACCAGCTTTCCTCTCCATACGCCTGATATCTCCTACAGGTCCCCTGTGCTGGGTTACACTGACTCTGTGGAAAGTCCCTCTTGCGAGGGAATTCACAGGGGAATCCCGATACTATAGTCTGCTCTCTTGGGAATGGGAGAATGGAGAAGGGAGGCCTTCAGGATCAGGTCCACTCCAAATAATTTCCTGGTCTGGGACAAAATTACATGAGCAAGGTCCCCACAATGTCTTACTCGCTCCCACTTAGGCCCTCTCCTCCCTTCCACCCAGTTTTCCCATCCTGTCCGTCCCCTGAACATATGTCTCCATCATTGGCGTTAATCTGCTGTTCGTCCCTCATGTGCCTGTTTCATACTGGGACACATGGGTGAAAATTATGGGGCTTGTAACCCCCCCAATAATCAGAACCTGCTCCATAATCATATTGTCACGATGAATGGGTGGAAACCTCAACCCCCCCCCCTACACTGTTCAATCCAAAGTTATGCCCTTGCTGGGACATCAGTAAACACACTGAGATGATTCTGGGCTGCTGATTCAGCTGTCAGTAACAAAATGGGAACATGCACACCCGCACACTGATTTCATCTGCTACCACTGACCATTCATTGTACCAGTGTCAGTTTTCTCTTATGTAAGTAATAGTGACTTCCATGGGATCCCCATGCCCATTCATTTGTGGTATCATATAGCACTTTGTCATAGCCACCAGTAATGCACAAGCACTTAATATTATAAATGAATTGACGCAATAATAATGAAGATAATGATGATAATAGAGATAATAAGGAGTGAAACAGTGTGGGGCCTGTACGCTATTCGGCCCGACTCGCTAGCTGAGCGTTGTGTCTGTCTTCTGGCGATGCTAATGTATCGCCCACCTGCTTCACTGTACAATACGGCCAACTGAGCGCCTCGCCCCCAATGTACAGAAACACAGCACTCATCTGATAGGCTGATCTTTTTAATACGTCTCTACATAATGGTGTATAATGACTAGTGGGTGAAGATATACGATAATAATGAATTCCTGCTGTCCTCCTCCTATATTTATTAGTGACTCCAGTGTGGATTGTCTTCAGAAGACCTATAATGAGGTTTATGTCACATGGCTTTTAAATGTTGTTCTTGAATATTCCTGTCGATGTATTTTGCATGTGATGAGGCATGACGCAAGCTGGATGGTGCTGGCGTCAGGCACTTCCTCAAACACACTATACTATAGGCGGCACAATCCCTGACCAGTGGCTGACATTCCTGCGGGCTAAGTCGCTCTTGTTCACTATGCATAATGTTAGACTGCACACTTTTTCATTATAAATTATGAAGAATTCCAATTATGTTAAGTTCCTTCCCTACAGGATCATGGTGCAGTATGTATAATGGAATATATGTTTGTCCAAAGGGGCCATCTGTTTTATATTTTTAGCAGTGGGTGCAAATTTACCAAAAATATAGGAAATGCTTTGAATCCATACAAAACCTGATACTTTTTATCCCAGTTTTTATATATGTAGTATTAGGCCCATCATATCTGAACTGCAGCTCAACCCGTAATAGTCACCTGTTCCTGATACTCTGTGAAAGTCACCTGTCCCTGATACTCTCTGATAGTTACCTGTGACAGTCACCTGTCCCTGATACTCTGTGATAGTCACAGTCTATTATCACTGAAAAGCCTTAGCACATGCCACAACAAAAGGCCATCAAAGCATCCCACCGTAATATCTTGGGTCATAAGACCTACATTTTTACTTGCTTTGTTCAGGCATCTGATGCCATGGGACTTTGGGCTGAGCTTTGGGGGGTTGTGATCTCCACCCATTTAATGGGGTCCAGGGGGTTGTATTGACTGTTTTTGATTATTAGTAGGGGCTACAATCCCCCCCATAATTTAAGTTCTAACTTATGTATGTGGGGCAGTAGGTGTTGCAGTGGTGATGGTTGTGGTACGATAACGTAAAGGCCAATGTGATTCCCACGAGGGTCCTGTAATGGTACCCATGAGAAGGGCACTTAACCTGAATTTCTCCAGTAAACAAGAGCCTGAACTCCATAAGTGGAGATGCATTGTGAGGTGCTTTGTACAAGGACATCTGCTAAGCAACTAAAAATACTGTACATTTTGAAACCTAATATAGAGATTCATTTTCTTTACGGAATGTTCTTCCCTCAGAATTAAGCAGTTCTTATACAGACGTATCACATTCTGTTCTATCCTAATAAATGAAACTGCTCTTAGAAACACCTGAAGACCTTTATGCATGATAGATGTATCTGTTCTCAGGGATGCATTTGCCTAAGCTACATTCTTCTTCTGATTCAAGGTCGAGGTTAGTATGACAATAGGTAATGGCCTTTGGCAGAGATGTATTTTAAATATTAAACATGTTAGTATTATCCAACAGATGTGGGGGTGTTGTTACATCACATCGTTCATCTGAGGCTCAGATCAATACGAATGCAAACTGTCTCATAACCAATGGTTGTCCCAGTAAGGGGGGAGCATTTAAATTCTGATCGGCCGTAGGCTGTCGAAATATATGCATATAAACATTTCATTTTCATTCCCCTCTCATGTATTTCCCTGTGAAGACTTTTATGAAAGATAGAGCTTGAAAAATGGACTGTATATCAGCCCCAAATGCAAAATAATTGTTTTACAGTAAGTTGGTCAGAGGTTCTCTAGTACTGCTTGTTTAGTATTTTATTATAATGCTAAGCTTCAGATTAAAATGAAACACAGCTGCCATTTCAATGTAATAATTAGAGATGGGCGAGCCACATTTTTTCCGTTCTGATCCGATTCTGATACACAACTGCCGATACCAATACAGATTCCGATGCAAGAGCTCTTTTTACTTTGTTATACTTTATATATAATTTTTTTAAGCTAGTAAATTCAGAAGGAAAAAAATGTATGACAAAAAATATTTAATTACAGTACTACAAACATACATAACGTACTGTTCCACCTCGTTTGTTTTGAGTGTTTTTGAGGCATTTGCAGTTCAATATGAATATCTTCAAAGCAAGTATACACAAGTGGCGAATGCTTAAAATTTTAACACAGTTTTTCTCCATTGGCGTCAGCGCAGTTACACTTTTGTTGCGATGGCAGCCCCTCTGGTATCACAAGCTGCAACGAGTTCGCAAAACAGTCCAATTAAGTTAGCGACTCCCAAATCATCCATTGCTTTGTTTTGTCTCACAGTTACGTGTGCTTTGTTAAATGGGGCTGTCCGTTAAACGCCATTCCCACCTCAAAACTGTATTTTACATAGATGGCAAATCGTTGTGCTACTGGTTTCTGTTAAAAGCGTAAAATATGTCTTATCTTATGCTCCTCGTACTGCGAAGGGTATGCGCATGATGTCACAACAGGCTGAAGTAACTGTACTCACACCCACTGAGTAGCAAAAAAGGCTGAGGGGCAGCGATGTAAAATGGGAAAGAGCTGTCGTGCGATTGATTGCCAAAAACTACACAAATATAGGACGTGGATCGGTCAAATAGGTCGACTGGATTGGCGCCGGTATCGGTGCATCTCGAGAATAAATTCAATGGGAATTATTACTAAACAATCATTTCTGTGGCTGTAACATGAGTAAAGTTTCCATCATTAAAAATCTGTTGGTATAGTAAGCAAGAGATACCTTGTGTCTGTCGCTCCCACTCAAACGTTAGAGCCTATGAGTTGCCTAGCAACAGGGTACAGTATTTAAATTGTTACAGCATTTACAAGAAGGGAATCCACATTAAATAAAAGAGCACACAGGTTTATTGTGAGTGATGGCCCTTGGCTTTTGCAACCTGAATTAATTGATTACTTGTTTTCTTTTGGCATATAATTTCAAAGATATGTTACTATTCATTAGACCACCAACTGTGTGGAGATATCAGGTCATATTTCCTAGAAACTGTCTTTGAAATATTTGCCATTTAGAGACATGGTTGTATGTCCTGCAGTTTTCACAGAGGCAAAATAAAATTGCTAGGTAAAGGTTCCCAGAAAAAAAAGAATTTTATATATATATATATATATATATATATATATATAAAACGCGCACAGAGTTATTTCCTATTCTTATGAAAGAAGACAATTCCATTTCATATGTATTTTAACTAATGTGATGTGGCGGCCCTCTTAGGGGCTGTGTGGCACCAGCAAAGGATCAGCACCACGTAGGCTGGAACTATCTGTAGATTCCTCACTGGTGGCCTCAGCAAGAGCTTAAGGGACGTGGTTGGCAAGTGAATAGGATCCCAGGTGGTGGGTGGAACAGTCTCCCAGGTCAGGCTTAAGGACTAGGCTGTCTAGAGGCCAGAAGAAGGGAAAGAGAGAAGCAGCTGAGCATGTGCAGTTTTTGCAGGTGGAAAAGCGGGAATGACCACCCTCCAGGGGGCGCCATCTCCTACCTACTGGGCCCACTGGAGGATGACTGCCCTGCCATCTTAATGTAGGCCCCTTTTGGCACACTGTTCCCTCATGTTCTGCAATAAAACATGCCCCTTCTAAGGCCTTTGTCTGCACCTAATGTCTCCTGAGTCTCCTTGCCCCATGAAACAAAATTTTTCCTTAATTAAATATTAAACGCACATTGTCTCTCATTCAGAGGATATTAGGATTACAAAATTTAAATGAAAAGAAGGCAGTCACACCTGAGCCGTAGTGTTATGGAATGTGTCGAAAACAAAAAAAACGACTGGATTATCCCCAGTGGGGTGTGATGGTTTGAGTTGATGGCGTGCCTTATTTCGAAATCAGCCATCACATTAATTTTGTGGTCAGCATCTCCTAAACCCGATGGTTAGTGGTAGCCGGGGTTGGTTGTTAATGCCAAACGGATTGTTAACACCTCCTGTGGAGACAGAAGATGCTGTAAGGCTGACAAGAGGGAGGATGGTGTCGGAAGGGTAATCAGTCAACCATGTGCACGTGCGAGATTCAGCCGTCCTAAAACTGTAATGCTGATCTGTCTCAGGATCACATATTACAGTGAAACCAAATCTCCTGAAGGAGATGCCTTCTGGAATTCTCTTAAAAAATCAGCATTATACCACCCTGCCCCCTGCCTGCCTGTAATTTGATGGTCACTATCTTCATGGGCGAAACAGTGCCAGCACTGTGATCGCCAGGTCCTTTAAAACATAGGACAAGTATTCTGCAAATCAGTGACATTTTTGGATGATCTCTTTGCTGAATTTTGAATGTTTTTTTGACCAAATTTTGAGCATCAGTGTCTTGTCTTATGCATATATTTAAGCAAATTAAGATAATCAAAGCTATTCTTTATTCATGAACAAAGTCATCGATGAAGCTTATAAGAAGGATATACCAGTAGAAAATAAATAGTGCATACTGGAAAAAAGCATTAAGGGCATTCACTTATTATTTTGAAATATATGTTGTTAATTGGAAATCCTCTTTTAGACAGCATATATACCCCTTTTGCATAAATAAATAAATACAATGAAGGTATTCAAAAGAAAATATACTGTGGTCTTGGTTGACAGTTTGTTGTTGATATTGCTGTAATGTTAAAACATATCATTTCTATTTGCATTTATTTGCATGTGATTTCAACCAGGCCAATATTCCTTGTTAAGAGATGCATCACTGTCCTTTTAAATGTAGCAACATCACTGATGTCTTTGGTCTTTTGGCCATTTGGGCTTTGGGATTTGGAATTTGGGACTTTCCTTATTTGTATTCAGGTCTGATGGATTCTCAGTAATTCTTTGTAATTTTGCTCACCAAAGCACTCACTCAGGCTATTTTATTTGTGGCACAGGAAAAGGTTTTAATTGTTATACAGGCATGATTTTTACACTGCTAATGCATATTATAATTAATTATTTTTTATTAATACAGTATATCTAAGAAATATCTTCATTTTCAATAACTACTTAAAAAAAAAGCTTTACAGCAGCAAATCATAAAAATTATGTAGTGCTCCTAGTTATTACAAAGGGAAATGACTCGCACATTGACAGGTATAGTGAGTATAAGCGGGAGTTCAGGGTTTTTACATCAAACACCTTTATCAGCAAGGACATTGCATCAAAAAGTCTTCCAGTCCCTCATCTGCGTGTAAGTGTTGTTGCTGGCTTACACATGAATAAGAGTAAGACTGTAATCAGACACTGTACGTCCACCTACAGACAGCAGCTGAGCTCCCCAGTGCTTGCACCCCAAGGTAGCCATGATTCAGCCAGCCGGGGCCCTGTCCTATGTACGAGTCCTCCCAGTTTCATGGGGATGTCCTTTTCTGTTGAGGTATTATATCAACCCGTCAGCCTTCTTCCCAAGATTTTCACCTAAAGGAGCTACCATCTGTGGAAGGTCCTTTGAGGGTGGGGGATCTGTGGACTGTGAACTTCTGCGGATGGTTGAATAAGCCCTCTTCAGCCTGGCATGCAGCTTCAGGATTCCAGAAAAAATCCAGGCATCCTCTTCAGCTCCAGGTGGCATTTATTACTTATTTAATAGGTGCCTGAGAGATCATCACCTGTGAGGTGGGCCTGTTTTTCCTGACTGGCATTCTTCCCACTGCGGAACACAGTGTGTGTGTTTGCAGACACTGATGTCACATTCTGCTGCTACAATGATCAGAAATGTTGTCGGTCATGCCAGGCTTGGGAAAGCGCAGAAGGTCAAGCATGCCAGGTGTCAGGATCTAGCATGTCATATCAGTCATCTATTTAGCATTCTATGTAGGTGACAGAGACTTATTTGCTAAGGAATGAGCTCTGAATTATTGCAACACTAGGATTTAAACATAAAGTCTTTCTGTAGGATTTAAGCATAAAGTTGTTTCATTTTTGCCACCCTTGGTCTGTTCTTAGGGGTTCTGAGGTCATTACAAAGACAGTAAACATGATTTCCAACAGATCTATAACCACATGGATAATCCTTTGTGAGATATAGCCTTACAAATGTCAGGATGGGAATTTGAATGATGGTCTTTGTACCTAGAGGATTATGGGAGTGTTGTGGCATTTTTTTGGTCAGTTGTGCTGCGTGGTGTGTTGTGCCGAGATATTTCTCAGCCTCAGCGAATCTCTCGGGAGCCTCACTGACATGATAAATGATTTGCTCAAAGCACAGCTAAGAGATTGTTGCCATGTAAGAGTTCTCTTCCCTATAAACAGGTTAGGGCTCCTTTAGAAGTCTCATTGTCTTATGGGTCATTGTTACTGAAAGGGGGAGTGTAAAATGACTGGAGCTGGAGGGAGGTAAGAGAGGCACAGAGAGAGAGAGAGAGAGAGAGAGAGAGAGAGCTGGCTTTAACACCCACTTGGGGAAATTCAGTACATCCTGTTTCTTTCAGCAGGAAGACTAGCAGGGAGGGTGGATGGAGGCAAGGCTACTTATGAAAATATTCCCGTGCAGCTGTGTGGTGCGGAGTAGGACTTGGGCTCCTGCTTCGTGCGCCGTCTTGGACTCTGCGTGTGCAAATTCATATCTGCATAGCATATTTGATATCTGCTCCTGCATATGACGCACAGCCACTCCCCTGCGTAGCTTTAGCTGAAATTTATGGTATGCTATATGTAAAATACATGCATGCAGCAGTATGTGAAGAAGCCTTGAAATATATAAATAGTTTAGTGGTTTAATGATTAATATACATCAAGCAGTGATCTTCTGTTACTTAGCAGTTTGAAATTAGAAGTGAGGCAGGGGATGACTGTTGATAGCTATTCTGGGGTGTTAGATGCCAGTGTACGCATGCAGTGTGTATCATCCTTGCCTTATTTGCTGCAGTGGCATTAACCCTTTGCGGCATTACTGCCAACATGTTGTGTTCTTGCTCATGTTTTTGTCTTGTTCATTGAGCTATATGTTATTTTGCTGATGTTTTATCCATACGTTTTTTGCAGATTTATGTTTTCTTACACCGCTTGGCCTCAGAAACCTGATCAATGACATACAAAAGTAGCTTCTAGAATCACCAGGTTTCAGAGGCCACACTTTATTCACGTCAGAATGTGGTGCCATTTGGCCTTTACCCAATGGAGCAATTCACTAAACTGGTGGAACTGAAGAATAATGGGTCATCGATTTGATTGACTTGTGCTTTTGGTGGTTAAACAATGTCCAGAGTGATTACCCTACTCTTTTTTTTTTTTTTTTTTTTTCCTCCAGCCAAGAAATTCATTTAACTCGTATTGAAATGAAAACGCTTTCTAAAACACAGATGCATCCCCATCTATATTCTTTATAGCAAAACTCTGTAATAAATATATATAAATAATGACCACTTCTTGTTTGGGGTTAGATTGAATTGAATTTTGAAAAGAGGTGTAGCTTTTTCCCTGGTCATCTGTCCTGTCCGGTCACTCTCTTATGTCATCAGGATCCACTTTATTAGGTACATCTACATAATGCCAGGTAGCCCCTCCCCCCCCCCCTTTTGTGTGCAGAACTGCTTTGAGGGTGGATGAGTTCTGCATTCAGAGAAGCCTTTCTGCGCACCACTGTTGACTGGATGTTTTTTGTACATCACACCATTCTCTGAAAACTCTAGACACCACAGTGTGTGAAAATCCCAGGAGGGAGGCTGTTTCTGAGATGCTGGAACCACCACGTCTGGCACCAACAAGCACACTATGTTTAAAATCGCTTACATCACACGTCTTGGCTGTTATAACGCCACACAGTAAGAGAACCTCTTGATCCTGTTTGCATGTTATATGTTATGTTGTAGCCACATGATTGGCTGTTTATAGGATCAGGCTGTTTGCATTAATGAGCAAGCATACCTAAAGTAATGGCCAGTGAGTGTATATCTGCATGTTCTCATGTATGTGAGTCATGATGAAAACGGGTCTGATTTGACAACTTTTGTTTGAAATATGGGCTCCCGAAGGACGTAGTTGTAAAGCGGATTTTATCCTGCTGTATTTTTGTATAAGTCTGGCGGCTGCACACAATTAACTGCTGCAAGGGAGGTGAAAAAGTAGAGAAATGAGAAGAATTGTATATGCGGTATTGTTTGCACAGTTACATGTGATGCTGAGTGGGGAAAGTATGTGACCCAAACACATTTACTGCTAGATAATGATAAATCAGTTAGTGTACAGACCAGCATCGACTGGATCTTCTTGCCTTTAAGGTGTTCACATAAATTAATAAACCCATTGGCAGTGCTAGAACAACTTTTGCTATTTTTCAGGTTTCATAAAGTATTTTCAAATGTGACTTTCAAAGCAATTGGTAATGCTAAAGTGTTGAATTAATGTAGTGTTTTTAGAACTCATTTTTTTTGTTAATAAAAGCTACTAATTTTGGAAAAACCCCGTCAGTAAGATTTTCCAGTGCTGCCAGTCACATCCCAATTTAACCCACTTCACATTAGTTACTTTTTCTGTTTGAACTGGGTGAAGGTAGGCAGTGATTGATAGCACATGGTATTTGGGTTTCAAATCATATTTCTTCTCTGTCAATGATAAAATCTAATACCCATGAAAATACGTCTGCTATAAATCCAGCTATGCTATTCAACACTAGAATAATGCTGAGAAAATGTCTTTCATTAAGTTATTGAGTACTTGTGCTTTTTTTGCCTAAAGACACATCAGGTCAGATCTGAGGATTGCAAGCCATGCTCTGAAGACATCTGGAAGTCATACATTAACAAATGATTTCATTACATTACGTTCAATGGGCACTGCAAATAAGATACATTTTAAAATTAATTTCTGATAATGATACTTTTTCTTTCTTATTGTTCAGTTCAGTCGCATGTCATTACAAGTTTTGCAACAAGGTTGCCATGACAACAGCTCTCTGGGGGCACATTTCCCAAAAGTCTTGCTGCTAACAATGTTAGCAACTTATGTAGCTGGAACCATGCTGCGGAACACTTTCAACTATATAAGTTGCTACGGGGAATTTTTGGGAAACGTACCCTGGTTCCTTTTCCCCTAGAGGTTCAGCTGTTAAATGTTACTTGCGTCTTGCATCCCCGTGTTTTTACAATGTGACCACAGTGGCACGATACTGTTTGTGGACTGCGCGTGTTGTCTGATGAAATGCTCCATGAGTCCCTTGTTTATTTGCTCTTAGTAAAATCTTAATGTTTTTGTCTTGTGCACCTGAGAATAATACATATATTGTTAAATCCATTTTATATATTATTTTATCATAAATGCTTGACCTCTCATAACATTGCAGATTTCATCGATTATTGACTTAAAATGTCATACATACATTAATATATAGTCCAGATGTTTCCGGAGTTCTCAATTCGTTTTTTTAATTAATTTTACGGCATTCTTCTTGGATGGATCATTGGCTTAAATTGTTGCTTCGAAAAGAAACAGGACATACCAGCTTTGAATGGCTGCTTAGTCCTGTTTAGTGCATAAGTATTGCAATTTCCTGGGAATGGTACTGTTGCCTGGACTGTTAGAGTTATAGCCATCCCCGACGCCCATCGATTCAAGGGCAACGTTAGAAGGCAGGCTGCACTCTCGGGCTCCTGCTACAGCAATCGGTCGATCAATGTGGACACAGCCAGCGAGCAGGACATAATGATGGAAAGAAGAGAGAGCTTCCAGGGAGATCACACTACTGACACATCCCATACGCTGTTGCCATACAGGACAAGTCAATCTCCTAAAAGAAGAAGGGTCAATTTAATTAGAGCTCTTCAATGGGGCTTGAGAGTTTCTATTTTTACATATTTCTCAGTCCAATGACAGGTGGCATAAGCCACAAGCCATTCACTCAGGGACAGATAGCAGCCATGGAGAGCCAATGAAAAAGTTGCAGGTATTTCACTTATGAAAATGCATACTCACTGTCACTGTTGAGTATAGCACAACGTTCTTGTTAAACAACCTCTCCCTGGGTTATGATTGGTTTGTCGGAACGTAACCCCATCATAAGGCGAAAATG
Source organism: Stomatorhinus ivindoensis (assembly GCA_019775895.2). Taxonomy (NCBI): domain Eukaryota; kingdom Metazoa; phylum Chordata; class Actinopteri; order Osteoglossiformes; family Mormyridae; genus Stomatorhinus; species Stomatorhinus ivindoensis. The sequence goes on along the minus strand of JABFEB020000039.1, from coordinate 8,106,344 downwards.
CATTTTAATATAGTACACATATCCTAACCAGCATCAGGGCCTGGCCTAGCTTACCTTAAAAATATGCTTAGAACACTTACATTAGCTTACAGTTGGGCAAAATTATTACACAAAGCCTAATTTGCAAAAAAAAAAAAAGTGTTGATTTTTTTAATGTAATTTGAAAGTGAAAAACATTTGATCATCATAAAATAAAAAAATATGGACCATCGCAACCTGGGGAGCATCTGTGTTTTATATTATCAATGCACTTGAGTTTGTACAATAAATCGCGTAATGGTGGGAGGCCTCGAATTATAAGGTTTTGGGTTTAAGATGGAGCACAATAGATTTATATTGTGCTGTAGCTCGAAACCTGTATTGTAGTTTGTGTAGGTCAATAGAAATAAAAATAATATTTATAAAAGATAATAATGTAAATGTACTCACAGTAATGATAATCATACCATTTACTTCAATTTTATTTTCTGTGCTCAAAATCTTGTAATAATACATATTTAAAGAATTGGGTCTCCTCTAGCGGTAGTATGCAATATTATCATTGAGTGTAAGTGAATTTATAGTGGTTTAAATGCTGCATCCCTGTAACAGGGTCAGAAAGTGGTTCTTTGTCTCTGGTGAGTACAGAGCTAGCAATACTATGTGTACTCCTGCATCCCAGTGTTTGATAAATGCTGAATCTCCTCCAGGCGTGAACATCCCATCCAGCCAGCTAGACTTTTACAGTAGGTTTCTCGTGCACAGCCTTGACGCTTAATTCAGCATAATGACCTCCTTGGACAGCAGGCTTAGGACTGCTGGCACCTTAAACTGGTGTGTGTTGCCTTCTTCAGTGCTCCTCCCAAGGGATTTATTCCCATGCATTTCCTAAATATTATAGGTCAAGTGTGTATGGAAGATAAATAAACACATATAATATTTAATATTTATACTTTTGCCAAATTTTTGCTATTATTATCTTGGAATTTTGTTCCACATACTGGTGCTCCTTTCATAAAGAAATGTATTTTTTTTCCATTTTTGTCCTTTTATTCTTAGATCAATGAAAACTCTTATAAATCTCTTGGTAAGCTCTGAGCTACTGAGAATCGTGCACAGTGTGAAAGCCAACTAATGTGTGCAAAGAGCTCCAAGTGAGATATTAAACGGAATTATGGCATAAGGAACTTTGGTTTTCATTGTCAGGGTTATATGGGGATGGGGCTGTGGATTGAGCATAACATGGCACCGAATTAAATATCAAGTCAAGGAGCCACATTCATGAGAAACCGAGGAATCATCCGAAGGGGATGCAAGTGCTGGTTGTGGGCTTGGTGTCAACCTGGGGTCTGGGTTGCTGGAGGTGAAGCACAAACCAAACTCTCATTCACCTTTTTTAGAATGAGAGGCAGGTAGAACACATCCGGTACACTGACTTGCCTGCCAAGGCGGCCCTTCCTCCCACATACAGTACTGTATAATAGCGTCTGAGCAGGGCTCCATAGGACTTCTGCACAATTTGTGGTATATTCAAGCATCTGCGTTTTCTAGATGGCTCTATTACAGTGCTGATGAACAGTGTGTGCAGGGCATTTGTTTTTCAAAATTGTCTATTTCCTCCTATAGCTAGATGAAAGAAATTAGTCAAATGAGATAATTGGAACTGAAGGCCTGCTGGGAATAGAGGTAAATTACCTGTCAAAATGTAATTGTGCTCATCAATGTCAGGAAAAAAACATCTTGCTTATCTTAATTTCTTCTTACCTCCATTTTTGTTTTCTTCTTACCTCCATTGTTTTAGCTTTTAATAAGAAATTTTGGAAGTAGGAAAGCAGGATTCCCTGCTGGATCCTTGCTGGTATAAAGCTAATGGCCTTCACCAGAGCACTGCCTGTCATCTTTAGGAGGTATTGCTCCACTTGAAAATGTGCCATTCGCTTCATAGCTCTGGAGAAATCAAATAAACACGCCAGGAGCTGTGTTGTGTCCTCCATTTGCATCACTCACCTGTCCGCTGTCAGTCTCATACATCACGTCATCTTTTTCTTTTCCCATCTTTCTAAATATCTTCAAATATTTTACAAAACCGCTGGACTAAATATTACAGCTGAGCGAGGGCGGCAGTACAGCAGTCGGAGTGGATAAAGTAATATATGAGATGTAGATCCGGACATCAGGATTGGATCAGGAGAGGTTTCACTCATTCACAATCGTGTGGGGGGCTATGGTGGTGATGGTTGGAGATCGAGAAGGGGCACTCAGGACCTCGAAAGGGAGTCATTTCCATTCATTTTGAATCATTGGGGCAAAAGGGCCAAATGCCCCCCCCACTTCCCTGCTATAGATGGTATAGCAGGAGATTCTGTGTGGACTGACATTCACTTACAGTTACTGGATGCCCTCTAGCACCACTGAGGGACAATAACTGCCATTAGCAGTGAGGAAGTGAGGACGGTCTTGTGTCTGTACAGTCTAAGAATCGCTTACAGTGATGACATCACCTCCTGGAGCTCACACCGGATTTTGACCTTTAGTTTACTGAGCTGGTAATATCTCTTGCCAGGAATTGTGCTGGTTGTAGTTGACATCCTCTCAGGCCCATTATTACCCCTAGACTCTCTGCACACATCTGAACTTCTGGGATAAATGGCCCACAAAGTGCTATGTCTCCATCCCAGTAGTGAGGTCGCATGCAGAGAGGCAGTGTAAGCCGGGGGAGGGGGGAGCAGAGCCATTGCAAGGCCCCATGGTGCACACTCTCATTTCATGGTAGCAAGATAGATGGAGACCTGCAGGCTTCTGAGAAGAAGCAGTTTGTGTGTGTGCGTGTGTGTGTGTGTGTGTTTCATCTTTGGTGTCTGCTCCTCTTGCATAGTTTACATTAGCGCGCAAAGGGAAACGACACGTGAAGAAAATTTAGTAAGTATAACATATTTTCACAAACCTTTTAGACATAATACATAGAGCCCTTTTTCCAGTAGGAGAGAAATTAAAAAAGGATATTCTGTCTGTTTTAAAGAAGTCAGATCAATAATTATTTAGGGAAATAATATGTTGAACTCTATGGATGACAGATTGCAACAGTAAAGCAAAATAATGATAGGTAATGACTGATGGGTGATCTTAGTTCATTTATATGAATAGTAATATTATAATAATACCGGATAAGTATTGATTTCTGCAATAGTTCATGTGCATAAAATAGTTTTTGTCCAAAGGATGTATTTCATTACATCACACACTATGTTGCTATAGGCTGTTTCTATGGGAACACCAGATCACCTAGCAACTTAGTAGCAGAAAGGGATTGTACAGTTCTGACTAGGGGTACAACAGATCACAAAACTCACTGTTTGTCTATTATCTCAGTTTTGAGTCACGAACCGGATCATTTTTCAGAACAGCAAAATTAAAAAGGAGATATAACTTTGTTTTCTATTTATTGATTAAATAAATGAATGAAAACTCAATAAATATTTTAATATGTCTTGTTTATATGAACACACAGCTGCCTTATCTGTATCCTTTCCTTGCAGATGAGCATTGTACAGAGGTCCACAGAAGATCCATCCATCATTAATATCTTTTTCCGTCTTATGTCGAGATCACAACTTATTTTTCTCAACACAGCCAAAGTTGTTTTCTCGAGATCACAAGTTAATTTCTTGAGATCACAAGTTATTTTCTTGAGATCACAACATACAAAAGTTATCTCAGGAAAACAAAAGTTATAATTCGATATGCAAACACTGTTTGTCAGGAGAAATAGGGAAGTGGATTCCACTAATGCCATGGCTAATGCTGTTGAATCCAAACATTTTATTTTCTTGTCACCGCAGTCCCACCAAAAATTTAAAATCCCCCATGTGCTTCACATAAGGGGGTGATTCTCCCCCATTGCGAGAAAGGAGCCTCAAGTCCTGAATGCATGTCCTGTATGGAATTATTGTAACATTGTGATTTAGGGAATTATCACTTAAAAATTTACAGCGGCAGTAAAACTATGGGGTCCATATGGATCAACTGCGATCTGTTACACCACTAGTGCTGACCAGTGAAAGATGTACTGAAAAGCAGCCTATCAATTTGACTTTGGATGTTAAGTAAGCACTGATTCTTTCATATGAAGTCGGTTCAGGAAAATAAAATTTCTTCTAGCCTTTGATCTCTGAATAATGTTAGAAATGCCTTGGATTGGTGCAGTGCTTTCATTCTGCTCTCGCACTTTAAAGACTTAAATCTAAAATAACGCTACTTTTGAGAGACTGTAAGAAAGGTCAACTCTGTTTTGGTGAAACAAGAGATCCTAAAAGATTTTGCAACCTCACAGAACTCCTCAGGTAGTCGGTACCCACTACATGATCAGGCGGTCTGGTGTGTCTTACTTGAACACTGTTACGGCTCTCTGCTTGAGATGTAACCTTTAGGATTTCTCTTAATCTGATTGGTTGTGGGGAGTGTATTGGTTGTCTGAAGTTTTATGTCCAGTTTGTAATTTGGCTGATGCTGGATGTTTCCTTTGTCAAATTATGCAACCACAACCAAATACATAGTATTTTATTGGTAATGCTACAAAAAAGGCATTACACTAAGTTTGCAATTTCACCAGCACGACTACCTGGGTGTGGTAATACCTTTCACAAGTATTTGTTTCAGTCGTACTTTTCTAAATAATACAGAACTCGATTTGTAATCAGTTTGAATGAAACCTACTTTCACATCTACAAAGCTCTTCAGATGTTACCCATTATGATTTACTGAGGTTAGTTACATGAGGCTATTTTTTACAGAAACACTTGGTAAACATCCCACAGTTTCCCATCAACTGTTGTAAAATATGATAATCAGGAAAAGCAGAATCAGTCAAAGCAACTTTGCAACATCCACATCCTTGGCTATATAAAGCTGTTTCCATGGAGATGCATTGTCACCTTCAGATCGAGCTGTGATTCAGGATGAGGCAAGTTGGTGTGTTCTCAAAAACTGGGATGCCCACACTTGTTTATTTTTTTTAGAGGAATGACATCATAATTCAATGACAATGCTCGGCAGGCTTCTCTAAAGACCCCAGGATGGAGTGAGGGGACTACAAACATGCCCCATCTGAATAACTAGAGAAAACGTATCAGGCTTAGTGTGATGCCAAAGAGTAGCACTTAGAAGGTTTTCTCGTCAGATCTGACTGCATGTGGCTCTGCTGATCTGATGGTAATGTATTATGAACAGGGTATGGCAGAGTTTCTGTGCTGTGTGGTTAACATGGACACGAAGGTCTGTATACTTACGAAACACACGTGAAACCAAAGGACACCTTTCAGGATCCTCTCCATTTTTTCTGAGCTTCAGTTATTACATTTAATAAGAAGTTAAATCGGTTCTTCTGTATTGCTTCATAAAATGCAGACATGAAACTGAATGCAGCCACAAGATCCAACTGATGAGGATATTTTAGTTGATGTACATTTAAGTAGTGTTTTCATAAAATAAAGCTGGCATTATTAAGCACATCTCCAAGCCCTGGTAAGTGGATTATAGTTTATGTATTAGATATTCAGAGAGTCATTGATTGTTTGGCTGCATATAATAAGAGTTGGCTATGCCAAGCTGTATGACTAATTCAGCATGTACCTATTAAAATATCTTAAGCTTATAAGAATGTTTTGTAAGCCTACATTTTTGTGACTACACTTTGGCCTGGAATACCTTGCTTATTTACCCATGAGATTCTAATGTTTATTGTATTTTTTATCATCTAGTTTATGAATGAGACATATATACTTAATGCTTCACAGCCTGGTGTATGATACAGTTGCAGAATTATTAAGGTTGGGCTTGTTGATTGGTTAATCACCTAAGTGGTTTTCCATGTGCATCACCATTGCTGTTGTGGGTTGCCAGCCTCATCAGAACCACCAGTAAAGGGTTGTGTTCATTAATATGGACCACTTATAAAAACCATTAATAACATCAATTGTAACTATAAACTGCGACATTGACTATATACATTCTAACAGATCCAATCCACAACATTAAAACGCTTGCAATTATCTGTCACAGTCACAAATGGCCATGTTTATACATGCTTCTATGTGTATTTCATACTGAGTAGTGTGATCTTTTGCCCTGCGTGAACCCCTCATATATGCATAACTCCTGATAGTTCCTGGTGGGGGTGAGATTTACCGCAGGCGGAACAGCTCACCTCCCAGTGCCATTCAGTATGTTCCTCATACTGCTCCCAGCCTTGTTCTAACACACTCGTACACAAAATGCCTGAAATATGTATGACAGTCCGAAATAGCGTTTCCCACACACGGTGTGTCTTTTTAAGGTAGCTTTTTAGGTGTTTTGGACAGCAGAATAATGGGAACATGTATCATCAGCATCACAGGGCCGGATGTTTACTCATGCATTGATGCAGTTGTGTTCAATATCCAATTTATGTCACTCATTGTCAGTGCAACCCAACATCTTTTTCACTCACTAGGTTTCTTAAGTTGCTTAACATTTCATAAAATCTGCATGTGTTAGCTTATTTTATACAACAGTTAGTTCCGACCAAAGAAATCTCATTGGAAGAGATGCGTTCTATGAATGCAGTTATCTGTGTATAACTGCATTCGGACATTTCAAATCAGCTGTATCACTCGACTTTACAGGCATTTCTAAAAACAGCCTGTGGCCTCGTGCCTACGACCGAATCACAGCTGTGATATATTGGAGTGCATCTGCACTCCTTCTTGGATGTTAATGCTTCATTCACATTGGTGAGTAAAAATTGAAGCGATTATAACACATGCTGTTTATTGCTTGTGAAAATGACATCATAGGAAGTCTTACTTTATTATGTAATTATGGCTGTATTACTATATTAAGTTATAAGACCTGTTATTGGTTGTTGTGTTTCATGTGGTGTCCGTCGCCTGTTTGGGGGTTTTGCATTGTTACTGACTCACAGAAGCCTTCTGGGCTATTCCTGGTGAGCTCAGTGGGGTTCTCTCCAGAGACATTAGTCACAGTCTATGGTCAACAATACTGTGTAGTACAGGCCCACAGGTTATGGATATCTGACAGACCACTGTGTGTCTCATGAAAAACACGATAAGTTAATTGTTTCTGCTTTTCTGTGGGCCAAACGAGTCCCAAAGAGATTGTGTAGTGTGTGATTAGACCTCTGCCTATTTCCCCTGGCCGATATGACATTTGTGTAACTCTTATTAACTGCACACAAACGACACGGTCACTTTAACATCCTTCTTTGTACTGGTCTTTATCAGCAAGAATACACATTAGTTTGGAACACTGATTAAGAGTATGCTTCAGCAAACTGTAATAACTATATTTTTCCTTTGATTACTGAGAAAGTGAAATCAGTAGCTTTGGTCTTTATTTAACGGTAAATATTGCCCTATAACTCTGTGGATCTTGAGAGGAATCGCTGGGTACTGGTTGTACTTCTAATGCCACTAATGCATATCCTTTCTCTTGTCATGTGCTTCTCTGATGTACTGTATGAGTTTTGTTGTCTTCTCCAAACCATGGAGACAGTAATGGGTAGAACTCTGAAGAAAAGTCTGTGGATTTTCATCATCTCCCACCCACAGCTGAATGAGCAGGACGGAACCGCATCCCTCTTATGTCTTACTGCACAGTTTAAGGAATTTAGCTTTAGAACTTGGACCTGATAGGAGGTTCATTCTGTCAATAATAATAATAATGCAGAAAAGCGTTGAAGGTTAGGCTCACAGCTTGTAATACTTGCAAAGGCAATGGCATCTACTAAAAAGTAAAGTAGCTGAGTGGGATTACGCTCATGGTAACCTCAGCCCTCAGTATGAGCTGTAATAGCTAAGGTCTCACTAGCATTTTAGTTCAAAGGTTGCTAAGAAGCAAGAAGAGGCATTTGGTATTTTCTTAGATGATACAGAACTTGGAAGTCAGCAGTGGTGGGCTGGGGTAGTCATTGATTCTTTACAACCATCGGACTGGCAATTTAAAGAAAACAAGCTAAATATTAACTGGGACTGTTTCCCAGTAAACAATGCCTAAACTTTCCCAAGCAAATTCACCATAATGTCACGTAAATGAGATGACAGAGGATGGAACCTCTCATGCCTGTAAGTTTGCTCCAGTGGGCATTGAAATATACTGAAAACCTTCAGACCTGCAAACCTAAACAGCATACTGTCAATTTCAAATTTCAGACAATTCAAACATTTTGGTTTTGATTTTCTCAGTCACTCAGGGCTCTCTAACCATTTGTGTCCATCCATCCATACCTGGAATTTAATGGTGAATAAAACTGGTACCTTCCTTCAAATGTGGTAGACATCACACTAAACCTCAGAAGGCTTTGGCCTCCATCTGCGGCTAGAGCATTATTTTAAGCTACACCACTTCAGACAATTCCAAAATTGTGATATCACACTGACAGTGAACGAATGAAAGCCATTATTTCCTGATTTCCCACATTCATCTGAGAACTCAGTGGATGCCCAGGCAGTTGCACTTTTTCTAACAAGATTTCTTTAAGAAATAAAATTAGCAATTACCTCTCCAGGAATTTTCTCTAAAAATGTCTGAAAGCAACGTAGGCCAGCAAAGGTCCTGAGCTGGTATTAGTTGATGTTTCGCTTGAACTAATGTCCACCTGGCAGCACATTACACATGCTCAGCAGCATATATTCTTGTGTAACCCTCACAAGAAAAAGTGTCAGGAAGTTGAGATTAGCATGTGTGAGGTTGCGGAATCATATCTCTCTTAACTGGGTGCAGCAGAAGGAATGTTAGGTAATATCTTAACCAGTAGTATGGAAGACTTCCTATGTGTGCTAGCTTAAAAAAAGAAAAGCTTAAATGACTGTGAACAGAGAGAGGACTCAGTAACAAAATTATTCATTGCAGTACTAATACATTCTCCAAATTGCACATTTGGAACAATTAATAAAAAAGACACCTCACCCCATTTAATTATGCAGAGGGAAGATGTCACCTTTCCCAATATCAACAAACTAATGAAAGCAATTATCTCTAATGGCCACTTAACAGTATGAGGTTCAATCACGTTTCATCCAAACTCATTTCCTTTATATTTGTAAACTTTAAACAGCACATTGATTTTTCCTAACAGACTTTTCCAAAAAATACAGAAACGTGGAACTACAAGGAAAAATTAAAAATTATTTGTTATGAATTGTAAGATATAAAACGGCATCAACATAAAAATCACGTTTAATATCAGAAGCAAAGAAAACCTCTGGGAAAATGCAGTGGTGGGACCACAGTCATATATTGTCCACATTCCTAAGTTTTTCATTATTTTGAGGAATTATTATTTAGAAGGTATTATTTATTGATTTTGTCTCATAAACACTATTTGCCACAAGCATCTTCATTGTTATTAGCCCAGTCATGACACCCTTGTCCTTAACCATAAGTAACCAACCCAAATGCAAGACTTTTTGCATTTGTACTTTTTTGATTGCATTCACAAATGTTTATAAAACTGAGGTTATCCAAAGGGGGAGCTCAAATGATGTCCCAAAAAGTAGGGAAATTTCAGGTTTTACTACACTTTGGGGACAATCTATGCAAACAGAAACACACACACACACACACACAACCATGCACCATGGCATCAGTTAGTTGCATGTGTTTGGACAGCAAGAGAAGACCAGTGTAGCCACAGGAATCCAGTAAACCCCCCCCCACAGCCAGAGGCAGGATTCAAACCATCAGCCCTGGATATGTGAGGCTACCTTACAACTCATTGAGCCGCTATGCTAAAATAAAATAAGACGGTGTTATTTAATGTAATTAAAATCTTTGGGTAAAGCACAGAGTATTTGGTATCTGTGATGTAGGATGATGACACTGTGACAGAAACCTAATTACATTTAGCTGCTTAATTGATGCTTTTACCCAGAGTGAAATTTTCAGTTTGTATGGATGGGGAAACCAGCTATAGAACTCATTGACCAATGTCGCACTGACATAGCTGTGGCACAGCAGTGCTATAATGCTTCTCAGATGCTCCAGGAACGTTCTGTACCGTGCCAGCTGCGGATGGCCACGGCGCGTAGCCCGTTTTAGGCAGAAAGAGAGAGGATGAAAAGGAGTGTACAGACAATGCCGTGAGTGGCATCGTCACACCACGAGCCCATGTCTGAATGGCAGGGCTGCAGTGGGAGTGAGTGGGACGAGCGGATCGAAGGTGAATGCACATTGAGTTGAAATTACAGCTACTCTGAGCCTCAGCACGGATCAATCAGAAGGTGTTTGTCCCCAATTCAGCTTACTTAATGGGCAGTAAAAAACTAGATGCTGAGACCCCCAAAATGCTTATACGAGTCTAGTATCACAGACACATGGATGGAGAGACATATGACATTATTAACAAGTGCAGATCCAGTGCTGATGATGCGTACAAAGAGCGTGCATGTTCCCTTTGTTTTTTTATGGGTCTCTTCTGCCTGCTTTTTGGCACTTTAAATATTAATGGATCCTTCCCTGTTAGTTTTCATCTCCTGCCACTGCAAGGATTTTTTATGAATGAAGAATTGCTTTGTATTCTTCAAAGGTTAGAATATATTAGTCTTTACAGTGTGGAACTGGATACAGTGAACAGAAAGATGTGTCTTCTGTACAGTGTATGCTCTCCTTAATTGGCAGTCATGAAAAACAGTACAAAATTAGCATGTAATTGTGGTGCAGAAAAAAAAGACATTCATTGTTCCAGAATAATATCAGGTTGATTAAGGAATTAATTCAGTAATCAAAATATAACCCTTAATGATATCTTTCCTGAATAACAAAAAAAAAAGAAAGTGGCCAGTAACCACCAGTAGGTGTCCTGGCATTTATAAATATGAGTAATGCACAAAAATATACCTGCATGCAGGTGATAAAGCTTGCTTGATACAGGCTCATGCTAAAAATTGAAGCTAATGGTAGGTGACTCCCCACAAAAACAGATCTGGACAGTAATGCAGCTATGGTCGACACATTCTCCCAGTAATTAGTGCCCGATTTGACCAGAAATTGAAGGGAAGGGACATTGCACATTTCCTGGTCTTTGTGTGGTCCTCAGCACTGCAGAAACAACATCCTGTAACAGTGCTCTGTGGTATTTTTAACAGTGTCATCTTGGCTGGGTAAGCTCTGACTCTTCCCATCCTGTGTTACCCCAGGCATCGAGAAGTGCTGAAGGCCCAGGGGAACGTGGTGCTGTGGGTAGCAAGGCAGACAGCAGCCTTTGACAGGCAGCTGAGCCATCCCCAGGGCACCATGGATGCACTTATCTATTGTGCAACACACTGCATTCCTGTGTTTCATTCACACCGTAGCCACTTACAAGCTCTCGCCAGTTTTGTTGTCCCAGGTACCTCAGAACACGACGTACATCTGAATGAAGAAAGGACATGTCAGCGTGGCGTTCTGTAACCTACACCACCACATGATCAGTCCTCGTGACCCAGTTCACGAGTGGGAATTCAATATGGGCTCCACAAGCACTTTTTAGCATTTTCTGTAAGAGATCCGATCGAGTAGTACGACGTGTTAGCAATTCTTTGGAGTCATTAAGACAATGCGGTCTTATTTGTGTCATCTAATATGGGTTTCAGCCTTTTAATGTTTAAGGATCATCAAGAATGCAGATGGTACTGGGTTAGGAAATAGCGTGTGTCTGTCTGTCTGTCTATTATCAGCCTACTGCATTGACAGAGACAGCACATAAAGATGAGTATCAGAATAAGTGTTACGTTGCCAAGTGTAAACTAGTATCCTATAAACGTGCCGAAATTGTAGGTGATACTTTGTACATGCATCACAAAGGCAAATCATTATTACAGTTAGATTCCTCTCTTCTTTACAGAATACGTGTTTCTTGTATATTTTATCAGTCACGGTTATTGGTTATGAAAACAGCGTTGTGTGGTGCAGCCACATATGCACATCCCACACACTTTGTGGTGTTTATACAGCAATTTCTCTGCAAGACAGTGACATGACGCCTTACTCAAAGGTGCAGTTAGGGCAGGAGCCAGAGGGGCATCTTCTTTCAGTATCCATCCTGCAATGTCCTCAGTCGGAAATCTGATCATTAACTGGAAAGGACAGCCGGCCTACATGGCAGATCTCTCAGGTGGTAATTAGGAAACATCTGCTTGTTTGTCTGAAGGAGAGACAGGGGGGAGTCCCGCAAAAGCGTCACCCTGCAGACCCTTCCGCATTGTGCTCTGGTGCCTTTCCGGGGGATTCTATTCCACGCATCGTACCTGATGTCATGTCACAAAAAACACACTGGTTAAGTGGGCAGTAACCTCCCATTCATCTGCCTTCAGTGATTTAATACCTCGCACCATATTCTGTGTTGCATGGATCATTTTTATTGGTCATTAACATAGAAGTGAGGCAAATAGCATGTTAAAAAAGTATATGCTGTTTAGGAGTAGACGTGGCATAATGCCTGCGTGTTCAGGGGCTGCAACAGTACTACAACAAAAACAAAGCAATTTCAGCACTGTCTATATATCTCGCGTCTTTGTCAATTACACTGGTATACAGTAATTTTGGTGCCAACAATGTCTGAACAGTTTTATATTAAGTTTATGGTGCTGATTAAGAATATGACTTTGGTTTCGGCAGATTGGCTGTAGTTTCTGAGATAATTATCTATTAAATAATGCAACACATTTGAGAAGCATTCAGAATTGAATATTTTAATTTTAGTTACATCTTGTAAGTAAACATTCTAACATATAGAAAATAAATAAAAAAATATCCAACAGTCACAGGAAAAAGTTATGTATGATTTGATTAATTAATACAATATTAATTGTTATTAATGTCAATGCTTCAAAAAACACTGTTTATGTGATTTCCTTTTTACAGTAGTCGTGTGTATGTCCCATCTGGTAAATGGACTGCATTTATATAGCGCTTTATTCCAAAGCGCTTTACATTATGCCTCTCATTCACCCATTCATACA
>JABFEB020000039.1:8071278-8093273 GCA_019775895.2 Stomatorhinus ivindoensis | reverse complement strand
ACACTTTGATGGGGTCAGGAGGAACCAGGGCTCGAACCTGCAACCCTACAGTTGCCGAACAATAGTGCTACCTCCTGCGCCACCATCTTCCCCAGACATTTTCTCGCTCGAACGCTTCTCTACAAACAGTCTCTAAGTCGGAAAACTCCGCTGTGTGTGTTCTGCCTTGATCTGCCTTGATATCTCTCCTCCATCACCTTATATCCTGATGGAACCTCTCGCCTTGTTCCTCGCTGAAGTCTCCATGCTTATCTGGAAATCTGTCATAGTGCATCTTTATGCTCATAATAACTCCAAAATTTCTGAAGTTAGCAAGTATGTCTTGCACCAGTTCTTCATAATTGTCTGCTCTGTGATTTCCCAAGTAGTTCTTCTCAACAGAGACAAAACTCTTCCAGGCCGAAGACTCAGTGTCGTTTATGCATTTGGTGAAGACAGGCTCTTCTTAATAAAGTCATAATCTTTACATGTATTTATATACTTATTAAGACAGAAGTTTTTGGGAATAAACCAATGCTGGGTTGACAGACATACTGTAGCCAGCTTCTTTCTTCTGCAAATTCACAGTTGAATTCTGGCTTCAAAAAGTCACTTTTATAGCATTGTAGGCCTACAAATTGAAATACAAAATAATTATATGGGATATTTCAATACCTAAGACACTGTTAAAAAGTCAAAAGACAAACCAAACTATTGCATTTATGACGCGGAAGTCGCATTGGGGGAATGCATTATTTTCATGGATGTCCATTATCTCAAAAACTACAACCATTTCAGCAAACGTAATGGGATTTTTAATTTCAGCACCCTCAAAATAATCTAAATCCATTCAAAAGACCTTAGCCCCTGAAAAAAATGTTTGTAGACCTGTGTTTTCTGCCTCAGTGGATCTATAAAAAAGAACACATTTTTTTTCTGTAATAAGTCAGTTTCTTTTATATATGTAAAATTTTGCTTTAGCTATTAAGTGTCACGGTTGTTACGCTGGGGCTCACGAACACACCAGGATCCAGAGGTGCGGGTATAAGGTAAGGCTTTAATTGGAAGGGTTGAATGCAGGGGGATGGAGGATACCAGGGGGTGCAGGCAGGAGGGCTCCAGCCCCCGAGAAGGGGACAATTCCCCGGGAGGGGAATGCGAGGTGACGGTGGTTTGAGGGGCAGGTGATAATCCAGGTCGTGGTACGGTCCGAGGGTCCAATCCGGGTAGGTCTGTCCGACGTAAATACACAGGACACGAACACACAGGGGAAGGGAGGACAGAGTAACGCTTGGTAGAGGCATCAATCATGACCGCAATACTTGGCGGTGTGCTGGTCTTGCTGCGGGGCTTATGTGTGGAGACTGATTAATTGCCATGTCGTCAGACCTGCTCAGTCCAGCCCCCGAGGGTGTGACATTAAGTTTATTATTATAGCGCTACCAGAGGTATTCCTGGTAAGGAAAGACTTGCTGATTAAGTGGTTAAATGGTTAATTAATATAACTACATATATTGCGGGAAAAAAAGTGATCTATATTGTGGATCGTGATTATAAGCAAAAATATTTTGTCCATATCGCCCATCTCTATTCTCCACATCTTCATTTCCTCAGTGGGATTTTCTAATTGTCTGATTGTCTAAGGGACGCTTTTCAATTCCAGACTGTGATAAGTCAGACATAATTAGGTATCAGCTGTCAGTAAATTGCCCATTTTGTGAAAACAATTCATGGCATGTTTCTAACATTCATTGTTATTTGCAGCAGTAATTAAGATTATTATTATAGTGGTACAAGAAGTGCAGCTTTTATAAATCAGTATCCTGTTTCATTTTAAATAATTTTACTTTGTCTCTCATAATGAGAATTTTCAAGGTATTTGTTCTTATAAACGTAATAAAATAGCAACAAAATACATTTCTAGAAAGAGTACATTTTAGATTATTATACAAATCGGTTTTTGTTTCATTACAATCTCTTGTGATAGGGGTGTTTCTCAAGGCTTTCACTGAATCCAGTAGTTCTGGGCGCTTTGGCTGTTTCCTGTGATGTTCTGCCCATTGGACTCGGGGATCATGGGACAGGAAGCAAACCTGGCAGTGTGTGTGACACTGTTCTGGCTGCTTTGAGTCTGTCTTCTCACATCTTGAAAGAATACAGCATACCTACACTCCATCAGAAAAGTAGAGTACCGATTTGTACCTTTACTTGTCACTGGGACTGTGCCCTCATGCTTCTGCCAATTATACGCTTAGCTGTATGTAATTGTACCTTTTAAGATACAGAAATGCACTATGAGAAACATTTTTGTACCATTGGGGGTCCTTTAAAGTTGTCTAAATTAGTCTAAAAGATAACTATAGCTATGATACATTTTGCAGACCCTTGAGGGTACAGCTCCAGTGACAAGCAAAGGTACAAACTGCTACTCTCTCTTCTGGCAGTGTATCAGTCTGCTACATTTGAGATATGCATAGCTATGTATTCTGTGGCACCCAGCGAGAATGGATGCGGCAGACCCCGGAATGCAGAGGCAAACTGGTTTATTGGATAATCCGGGTGCAGATTTAGCCAAAGGGGTAATCCTGAATCATAGTTGGGTCACAGACGATGGTAGAATACTGAAGAGATCAGTCCTACACAAGGAGACAAGATGAGGTTCCGATGGGACGGGAGGACAGGACCAGTGAGGGAGCAGGGCAGGGCAGGACAGGGCAGGCAGGCAGGCAGGGCTGGTAGGAGTAGGTGGGTCGGAGGAACAGATAAGGCAGGCAGGGGAGGCAAGACAAGCAGGCAGGAGACAGCAGGCAGGATGAACCGGGAGGACCAAAGACAGAGAGAGTCCATAGTAAGGCGCGTTCGGAAATGGCAACAATACTTTGCAATGCATGTTGACTCCGCAGGTCTTAAGTAGCGGAGCGATCAGCTGTTGATCGCCTGTCGTTGCTTGATCCCACCCGTGTGGGCGTGACATATACCTTTTGTGTATGTAATTGAACACTTTTTTCAACTTTCTGACCATCCCCAGGTTAATATCATTCTGTGTGCTAGATTTCATTCTTTACCCACTTGTGTGTGTAATGAGTGTAGGTACCAATATGTGCACTTATGTGAGAACCTCTCATTCTAGCGGTTCTGTTGCCTTGGAAACCACAAAGCCTTTTTTATGTGCTGCATTGCCTGCATTGTGTGCCTGTGAAAAAAAAGAGTGGGATATACTTGATAAGAGGAGGGAGAGAAGGAAGGAGAGAGGTGGAAAGGCAAGGAAAACATAGGAATGAGTACCCTGAAAAACTACAAGAGGTTTCTGTATTTGTTGGTGAATGAGGGAACGAGTGTTTTTCAAGCTTGATGCATGGTCAGTATGCTTAGGTGGCCTAATTCATTAGCATCCAATGAAAAGAAAGATATGCATTGATGTAGCAGTCAACTACAGGCTTCTGGAACCAATCAGACTTCGGTTAGCCTGCTTATGTACTTTGTAACACTGGAATGTGCTTCTCCTATTTACATATATACATGCTCATACCCAGCCATTTAAGCAAAAGACTTCTTTCTTCTTTTAACCTATGGCGATTTTTAATGTTCATTTATTTAGTGAATCCTTCCCTACCAGCTGATCATAAAAAGTTGACTGTTTGATTTCTGAAACAGAAATCCAAAGCCTGCTTTTGGGGTCAGCTTTGACTTGAAGACTGCTACTACACTGCCAGAAGGAGGCAGATCCTCTGAGTTCTGCGTATGTGCCCCATTGTCGACCGGAAGTCTGGGGGATCAGCAATTAGCTAAGGCTGTTGTCAGCTGGAGGGGGAGATTACAGGCTTAAACGGTGCAGAAAGCATGCTTTTCAGGGGAGCTTCAGACAAATGACATT
This sequence comes from Stomatorhinus ivindoensis, assembly GCA_019775895.2. Lineage (NCBI taxonomy): Eukaryota > Metazoa > Chordata > Actinopteri > Osteoglossiformes > Mormyridae > Stomatorhinus > Stomatorhinus ivindoensis. Next base: position 8,089,420 of record JABFEB020000039.1, on the reverse strand, counting down.
TTATGTACAGAAGTCCAATGGTATCATCTCAAAAATAAACTAGCTCTAACTTCTTTAAATAGCATTATTAAAAGATTCAGTGTTCATATTGTGATGACTTCCAACAAGCATTATTTTTCTGTCACTGTTAACAGTGTGGTATATAGGGAAGAAATGAAAGAATGAAATAGAAAGTCAGACGTTATCATGAATTTTTCATGTAAACACATGTGAAAAGACATGGATCCTACATATTACATGGATCTTGCATATTATGTTCAGGGTTTTTGTCATTTGTTACCATGAGAGCTGCATTTTATTTTTGGGGTCTTTTGATAAATTGTGCCCTTGTTATTATGTAAGATGTGCAGTTTATAATAGGGGTTTCCTATGGCAAGATATTGTACTTTTGTTACGTCTAGCTTATGAAGAACACCTTGTTATTTTTGGCATGGAAAACAGGAGCATGTAACAGTGTGAAGTTTGAATGGACTCACTTCTGCTTTATTTCAGTTCATTGAAAGACTCCAGGGGTTTGTGTATTTCTTTCCAGAGGTGGAGGAGTTTGACTGCTGAGGGCTGACAAATCACTTGAAAATGTCGTTATTGTTTATTTTAAAAAGCCAGAGAACTGCATTACATGTACAACAGTGCTCAGACATCATCGATCTGCAAACCATCCTTCAATCGTGTACCCTGGTTAGGGTCACATACCAATAACCCACACTACAAAGGTGGGATTCAAACCCAAACCCTGGGGATACAAAGTCTTAGTGCTACAAACTGACCCTGACTAACAAACCAATGAACACCTGGAAATTAGGCCACAGCCCTTAGATATGAGTTTTTGAAGTCAAAGATACATCAAAAATAGTAATTTGTTGTATATACAGGGGTTAAAAGATATTTTATTAATCCCTGTAGTGAAGTTCACTGTGCCTCATCTTGCTCTTCATACAGGTAAGAGCAGGTTGGGGGGGTAAGAGTGAAGGGCAGCCACCTTGTAGCAACCAGGGAGCTGGGGGTTAGGGGCCTTTCTCCAGGGTCCAAAGGGGAGTGGCTGTTCTGCTGAGGCGAAGCTCAATCCAGCCACCTTCTGATCACACACACGGAAGTGTCTGAATTCAGGGGCTACATCCTTCTAAGGCTGCATTCAAAGACCGAATGCATCACAGTGGTACGACAAGGCTGTCCCATTTCAAAGGCTTCTTAAGATGCGGCCTCACCAAGTCACAGAGGACCCACCCAATGGATCATTTGCAGCCCAAGGTATCCCAAGACTCATTGTGCAGAGGTGAAGTAGGTGTGTCCCGGCTAAACGATGAGTGACAAGGATATGAGCAGGAACAGCTGGTGACGCAAATAGGAAATAATCTTTAGGCCAAACCGTACCATTTGACAGTGCTTTCAGGTCGACCTTCAGCGAACGCAGCCTACGAAGGTCACACATTCATAGACCGCGTCCTTCGAAGGATGCAGCCCCTGAATTCAGACACAGCTAGAGGCTCAGCTGTTGAGCCACACATCACCCACACATGGAAGAGGTACGGAAAATATAGCCAGATCCATGCACACTCTGTTTTACAGGGTTCATACGGTCATGAAAATGCTGGGAAAATCATGGAATTAAGAACTCACATGTTCCAGACCTGTTATGGAAAAGCATCTGTTATGGAAGTTATCGAAAAAAAAATATATATATATATATATATATATATATATATACAAAATAAATATATGAAAGAAAATAAATATATTGCAACACACATTTTTTCCCTTTAGTTATGGATTTTTTTCCCTTGTATATGTCGTGACACAGTATCACGACTAGAATGTTTAAAGGCAATACAAAGTCCAGATATCAGATGGTACAAATGAATGAAGTGAGCATGCATGTGTGTGCAGTTGTGTGTGTGGTTTGAGATGCCACAGTGCACTTCATATTTAAACAGTTAATGCCCTACCTGTGAAAAAGGTTACTCTGCTGTGAGTACAGGCTAACAGACATTCTGATGCAGAAAGTTTAAGACGTGTGTGTGTGTGTGTGTGTGTGTGTGTGTGAGTGTGAGAGAGAGAGAGAGAGAGAGAGAGAGAGAGAGGTGATGAGTCGGTGTGATTCAAGTGGTTTACATTTTATGTATAAAATAAACATTTTCACAATAAGCATAAAGTCATTTGTAGCTTATAAAGCTATGCATGTGCTAACAGTTGCAACACACAATCAAGGACCGACCTTCCTATTTTTACCTGCAAAGTGCACTGTGGCATTATTTGTCATGCCATTGTTATTATTTTTATTATGCTTTATTATGTCAGACTATACACATTATACATCATGTTGGGTATACTTCAAGTTAACATTATTTCCTTCTTTTGTAACAGGCTATATTGCGCTTATGTCTCTTTAGGGTAATTATAATGGCACACAATTTGTCTTTCCATACTAACTTTTACAACTCAGTAATTATTGTTTCTTGTTATTGGAAATGTAAGGAATAAATTAATTAACTTTCTATGTGCTGACAGTGTGGTTAATAATTGTTAAGTTGAACATTATTATACCAGATGGAAATTGACCTATGCAACTTTTTTGATAGTGTGTGTCTGAACGAGAAAAAAGCAACATGCGTACCTGTCAAATGATACGCAATGGAAGGTGTATCCATATGCAAAGGATGAATACAAGACCATAACAGCTGGTTCCTGTACACAAAATACATGTTTGTAATTGTTTCATGTGATGATGATCACATTACAACTTGGAACACTTCTCCTGAATGGGTTGGAAAAAAAAATCAATTCTTGGAAATTTAGCTTGAAGTCCTAGAGAAGTCATGAAAAAGTCATGGAAATTTGCTGATTGAAAAAGTAAACAACCCCTGTATGTAATCTTTAATGTTTGTCTCATTGGTTTGGTATGTAAAATGAGGAATTTGTCCAGGGAGAATTTGGTGCAGTGAAAATATCATGTAATCAATGTGTAATTTCATGTGATTGGTACATGTAATTTCATATGATCGCCCTTCGTGATTTCTTGTGATTGATACATTCAGAAAAACCTTGTGTACTTTTTGGAATGCCTTGGCTTGTCAAAACAACCTGTAGATAAAAGTGGTGGTAAATATCAGAAGGTGACGGGTATAACAAGCACCACCCAGCATGGATATCACACAGTGAAAGGTTTTGCGTCTGTTTTCCACTGAACCATTTGTGTGTCTAAGTGTGAGTGTCTAAGTAGGATTTCCTAATGGGGATAATTGTGCGTGTGTGGTGAGTGCGAGAGAGATCAAGCTGAGGACTTGGAGACATGGGGAGATCTTTGCCCATTTGCTCAGTTGGAAATAGAAAACCTGTCCCCCCGAGGAGAGCACAGATGCTTTGGGTTGCAGAGGGACTGTAGGCCATGCCTGTACTGTGATTACCTGCATTGTGGGGTTCTATGCGTTGCGGTCTTCAAAAGAATGGCTATTTAGTCATGTAAACAGCTACAATATTTAGCTGTTCTTGTTCTCTTCTATGATGCAATTGTTGTTACTATCTTTTTAGAATGTTTTTGAACAAAAAGTCTTGTGTCCAATATACCTATAGTACATCTCGTTATATTATCAGCCAAAAATAATCATGTTGCTTAATCATTCTACAATGAACTGAGAAAAATGATTGCAGCGCCTTTAAAAATGGCACTTAAGGCTGTTCTCTGTCTCACTGTGTTATCGACAGACCAGCAGTACCCATGGTCCACGTCCAGGTACTCGGATGAAGACAGGTGCTCCACGCCATCTTGGAACATGAAGGGCTTATCGGGCAGCCGTATGCAGCACCAGGTCCCCGGCGGACACGCCTACGGCTTGGCTGAGTTTGAACATTCCCATGAGCACCACTTCCACCATGGGCCCGAGGCCCGGCCCTCCTACCTGCTGAGCCCTACCGAGAGCTGTCCTATGGACTACCACCACCGCTACTCACCCCGAAGTTCCATCCACTCCGATTGCATGATGATGCCGGTCGCTGTACCAACAGGTGGCGGCGGTGAGCACGTCTCCAGCAGCACCTTTCCCAGAATGCACTACAGCTCGCAGTATTATGACACAGCTTCGCGGGATGACTGCGCGGCTGCCGCTGCTGCGTCGGTGGCAACCTCTCACCACCATGTGGCTGCAGCTTCCTCTACCACCTCGGGCAAATCCAACCGCATCCCCGCCAACCTGCTTGACCAGTTTGAGAAGCAGATGCCCCTGCATCGCGATGGCTTCCACACTCTGCAGTACCAGCGCACCTCCACTGGGGGTGCTGGCGAGCAACGGAGCGAAAGCCCCGGACGCATCCGTCACCTGGTACACTCCGTGCAGAAACTCTTCACCAAGTCTCACTCACTGGAAGGCTCCTCCAAGATGAATGGCACCAAGGGAGACACGGGCGGAAGTGGAGGGGGCGGAGGCCATCATCACGGGCATCACTCAAAGCACGGGAGCAAGAGGAGCAAAAGCAAGGAGCGTAAGCATCGTTCAGGCGTAGGAGGCTGGTGGAGCTCCGATGATAACCTGGACAGCGATAGCACGTACCGGACACCCAGTGTCATGAGCCGTCACCATGTTGATCATGTGGGCCACTGCTACCCCGAGGCAGTTCATGGCCACTTTGGCGACCTCACCCTCAAGACCTCCAGGAGCAACAACGATGTCAAGTGCTCAGCCTGCGAGAGCTTAGCTCTGGCCCCGGAGGGCAAGTTTATGAAGAGGAGCTCTTGGTCAACGCTCACCGTTAGTCAAGCCAAGGAGGCTTATCGCAAGTCCTCCCTGAACCTAGAAAAACCCATGATACACCAGGACCTGAAACCATCCCTGAGGTCTTGTCATTACTTGCAGGTGAGTTTAGCCTGAACTATATTGTCTTTATTGGTTTCTATTAGCATTACTGGCTCTGAAATAGAGTAACTGTTAAGTCCCACCATTTACCCTCCTAAGGGATGGATCAATGCAAACATAATTAACCAAATATATGTGTATATATATGTGTGTGTGTGTGTGTGTTCCAAGCTTGTGGCATCCTCCTCCTTTCAATTCACAGTTATCCTAACCTACAGTTAGCCCTCACCTACATCCTAAGTCAAAGAAGGTTCTGGCTGGAATGCCTTTGAGTCTGGTACCTGTGTACATGTTTGCTTACTGCACAAAGGAGCACAGGAAGAGGGCAAAATGGAAAGAGCAAGAGAGAGTATGCAGCACTGAGCCAATCCAGTCCCAAGCTTGTGCTAATCCAGGGTTAGCTTTCAATTTTCAGCCTTTTAATTTTGTCTGTGCTTTCTTGTGGACAGTGGACAGAGCTAATTAATAGATGCTTTCTGCTGAAATATATCGCTGGGTTAACTTCCTTTCGAGCATGACAATTGATTGGTGATTGGAGTCAAATTGCCAAGTTCCTCTTTAATAGCTGGGTGTTCACAAACATGAACCCGCTGACAGCCTTTGAAGATCGTGTGCTGAAGCGTTTCTCAGGAAGGAATTTGCTCATGTTTCAGATTGCAGCCAGCATATGCTTCTGAAAATAGCACGCGGCTTTAAATCGTCCCGGTATTTTTAGTCGGCCTTATCAATCCTGTGACGGTGATTCATTTTGTGCGAGGGGCTTTTGGAAAACAGACACATCTGGCATCTGGGAGAAGTCAAGGTAGCATGACTATTTCTGCGTCTGCTTATTTATGCATAGATGTTATCTGCTGGATTTCAGCTGTTTGATGTCAAGATAAAGCATGCTTTGATATACATGAGCATCTGATACATATATAATCAGAAATCTTTTAAATGAATTTCTTTGGATTGAAGTAGAAAGGGTGCACCAGTGTGCGGGGCCCCACCGCGGCTTCATCTGTGTGGATCTTGCATGTTCTTCCCTTGTCATGGGGTTTCCTCTGGGTACTCTGGTTTCCCCCCACAGTGCATGTGTGAGTGAATGATGTGTGTCTACTGTGATGGGCTGGTGCCCCATCCTGGGTCATTCTCTGCCTTGTGCCTGTAGATTTTGGGATAGGCTCCGGAATCCTGCATTGGACATGCAAGTATGCAAAATGAAATCATTTGAAGTAGAGTAGCTAAATATGTATAATTAAAAATACTTATTAATAATGTATTGTGAGCCCAAAACTCACAATGTATTGTGTTTGGTTTCAGGAGGTGGCACTCCAATTGAGTGTCGCCCTTTGCAAGGGGAGATGCGTTTACTTCTGGTTTGCATTATTATAGTTCCTCGGAAGTCTTGTTTGTACAATATCCCTGCAGCATTTTCACCCAAGGTAAATTAGAAATGGGAGAATGACGTATAGGCAAGTTCCGGGTACATGAGGACGCTCTGCTCTTCTGAAGCTTTCATTTTCAGAGAGTATTTTTATACCTGTTGTCATAAGTTGAGGCAGGTAGTCACACCGAATCCCAGCTAAGATTCTTAAGTGATAACCGAAAGGACCACTCAGATTTCGAGTCTATTGACAAGGTCACTGCCATATTGCTCCAACTCATTTCTCACAAAAAAGGTGGATGAGGATGACAAAGAATGGACAGATGTCCTACTGTATGAGCACCACACCAAGCTAATTCATTCACCACCTGTAATGCTTAAGCTGTCTTGATGTAAAGCTACAGTGACTCTTGCCAAAGGCAGGACAGAGTGGCAGGGAACCTGACAGAAGGCTTAATTCTGCCCGCTTGGAATAACGTGGTCTTACTGCTTCATGCTCTTGTTGGTCTCCTTCAGTTAGCAAAGCAGATTACAGGTAGGATCTTCCCACAGGGAAATTTTGTGCTGGCTTAGTGTCACATGGATGCCGAAGCGTTAGTGTCGAGATGCGGTTTAAGGCTGGAAGGGGAACCTGGACCAGTGAATTCTGACAGCACGAGCAGGGATGAAGCGTGAGCTTTATTCACATCTGTCTCAGCTGCTACCAAATGTGACATAATAGATAAGAACAAAAAAAAGTGCTCTTTTTAAAGCTGGTTACCCATACAGTAGGAGGAAGGGTTAAGGCGTATGTATTCTCCCTGGGGTTTGAACCCATGACCTATACAATGTTGGCACAATTCTCTACTTGTAGAGCTACAGGACCTGTTTTTAATCCATTGAATTTCCTCAGAATTGCGTGATCCAGAATTTTCTCACTCTGTCTCTGTTCAAAGTACGATGAAGAATTAGCATGTGTGACCGTTATCAGTGTGGTAATGGAGCTGTCTTGCTTCATATAGTGAGTTGATTAATTTTCCTGTGGGCTTGCCAAGGTGGATGTCTGAGAAGAAAGATGCAATGTGATTATGAAGCTAGGAGTTTCCTGTAATATTCTGTTTTAGGAGAATTTAGGCTTCCATAGACGGTGCCAGCCATTTAGAGCTGAGCAGTCTGATTATTTACTTGGCATGCCAGTGAATTTCAGGTTATTTTTTATTAACATGCCAAAATGTTGGAATTAAAAACGTGGTGCAGTCTGCAGCCAATTCAACTGCACCCTAAATCAATTCAGATCACTGGCTCTGGTAATTGGCTCCTTACTGCCTGTCATTACCTGGTTAAAACAGGACTGTGATGCTGGCTTATGCCCTTCTAGTCGCATGTTGCTGATGATCATCTTCCTGTGAAGCGAGACGGGGCGTTAAGACTCTGAGAGCATGTTCAGCCTTAGGGATTAGCGGCTCGTTTTCCGCGGTCCTCAGACGCCGGCTCCTTGGCTGCGCTCTCGTGTCTGCATGAGCGCATGCGCCCCTTCCTGTGAGCCTCCAGTTTTGTTGACGCATCGAGCTGTAGCAAGAAAACTAAATAAAGAAAAGAAAAGCGAACCGGAGCCGCCGTTTCCCACACTCCCCTTTTCCTGTCAGGCTGGTTATTTTCAGCACTGAAACAGGCAGCGGCTCCTCACTTTATAAGTGGAGGATCCTCACAAAAACACCAGTGTGATGCGTTGTGGTCTTATTTTCAAGTTAACAAATTATATTCATTCCCGATAACCAATTTTTGTGGTCTGAAATTGAAGGGTGGTCAACAATGCCTGATCTTTCTTTTTTTTGTAGATGAATACATTTTACATCTTTACCCTGTTTTGGGAGAACAGCTAATATCAGCATATACCTCCTGTTAAACTGAATAACTAGGAAAAGGCCCAGTATAGGCTAAAATGCTCATGGGGCAAATTTCTTTCTCTTGTCAGTCTTGGATGGATGCCTTTTCCCCTTTCAACATGCACTTTCCTGCAGAAGCAGACAAAACCTGGGCTGATATTCTCACTAGTGTGGCAGCACAATGCATGTAGACTCTAATGGGACTGAACCCCTGGACATATTTGAGATGAAATACATGATGATGAACTCCTGATTGGTAATAGAGGGGGCTGTTGGAGGAATAAGATAGTGGTGTTTGCTGATGTGTGGAGGGGTGAGTAGAGCAGTAAGTGTAGAGCAGTATTTCCTCAGCTGGGACTCACAGACAATCCATGTTTTTGCTTCCACCTAGTTCCCTGCCAGACAGTCCACTACCAAGAGCTGGGAGGGAGCAAAAATGTAAATTGCATGGCAGGGAGCTGGGAGCAAGCAATATCTTCCGTTGTCTGTCAGTCCCTGAAGCCCAGGTTGGGAAACACTGGTCACTTCAAAGTGCCACCAGCATGGCAGCACAGCAAGAGGCAACAGCAAAGATATGGGGAGTAACAGGGTGACACCTTCATCCAGGAAAACAAAACAGACTATCGGCTTTCAGTTGGAGCACTTTACAGCGAAACTAAGGAAGCAGCAACGATTTAGTTTCTTCCTTTGGTAAAAGTGAAAGACGAATAAATGAGGAGAGTTTAACCTCCAATTAATATCAGCAGCTCTCCTCTCTTCATGATGTTGGTGTCCAAGTCTGGATCACAGCTCCACAGAAGTTTTACCAAGCAATTTATTACCTGGGTGATTGAATTGATATTTCTAATGTTCCTCTGATAATGAATGCATCTGTTGGATTGGACAGCCATCCAGAACAAGATAGTAATAGTTCTGGTAAAGTTGAAAAAGAAACCTAGAAAATTAAAAAGCTTCCCGTATATTAAAGGTAGTAATGAGTTTAATCGGACTGAATTGTCTTGGTTTAACTGGTGCTGTACAGTAAAGCGAACGGCTTTTACGTGGGGTCTACTTTAAGTGACAGAGACTATGGAGTGACATTGGCTATACAAAACAGAACAAGACTGGGGTGCAAAAAAGTACAGGGGCAGGAGCACTAAATACTGCAGTGTGATGTGTAAGGAATGAATCTCGACAACGTGAGCAGTTATATGAATATAATCAACAACAGCTACGTGTACCATGGCCCTATGTGAAGAGTGGACCTTCTAACCAACCCGGAATTATTTTCATGTAACCGCAAACCTCAAAATGGTTTATCCCGCTTCTACCACGACTAGCAAACAAAGAATAATAATAGAGTAAAGTTGTCACAGTTCATTTCTCAGAGGAAAATTATTGCAGTTAACATTTAGTTTTGTTCCAATGTGCTCTTAAAAGTATAGTCCCTATAAGGATAGAATATCTGAACAGGCTTCTCACTGGAAGTGGTAAGTTACCATAGACACCGTCAACAGACTGCCGCTTGCAGGTTGAAAACCAAGGAACATTTTGCTGATAAGATTTATTAGTAAAAAATCACACAGGTTTATACATTAGCATGTTCAATCAAACATTAAAATGCTTTAATACAGAACTGTTATTAGGCTACTGGAACTACCTGTGTGGTTACATAAAAATAATCAGCATGTGACATCTCTGGACCAATAGAAAAACAGTGTTTTACCAAAGTTGTGGTATGAAGTATAACATAAAATATACAGCCATGTACAGTATTAATACAGGTAGAGGATATGAAGCGACAAGGCTGAAACTTCCTCCTGCATTAGAGCCGTATGCAGTGCTATGGTGCCTTTTCATCTGCATGATGTAATGCCATTTGCTGGCCTCAGTAGGCAGATAGGGGCATGAAAGGGCTTTATGTGCTGCTGTGCTTAGGCTTGGCTAAGAACTTTATCTGATTTCCCTGTTTGACAGGTGTGTTCAACCGGCTTACATGTTTCAACTCCGACAGGAAATCAGAGCGAGAGCCAAAACATCACAGCACTGCAAGCTCGCGATCTCCTTTCACTGCTTAATTAAGCATATGGAAATATCCCTGCCAACAAGCAATTTGCCCACTGCCCCGTTTGTACTCCCATCATCATCCAGTCACAGATTTTTACAGATGAAGAATACCTTTGCTTCTGCAGTTGGCTGCTAATTATACTGCACTACAAAGGAAAATATGGAGTAACTATCTTTGGCCATCCACTTGCGTGTATAGCAGGTAAATAATCAATTGGATTTTCTTCAAAACCGATCATAGTTGAACTAAGATGTTTTGTCATGAGATCAAACAGAGCTAAGAAACCCGAACTTAGTTCTGATTAAATATTTAGTTTCAATGATTTGCTTTTGTATGGCAGAATAAGATTTTTTTTTCTTTCATATTTGAGCCAGTTTTAAACGGATTTCAGGGCCAAGCACAAACCGTAGAAACCGTGTAGCCATCCTGAGTGCCTCTTGCAGTTGTCTGAATGCAGCAATGGGCACATTCACAATGGCACCTTCTTGCTGCTTCACCAAATATTATTCCGTGTTTTAAATTCAAACTTAAATTATTATTATGAGGTGCCGTCAAGTCGGTGTGGACTCCTGGCAGCCATAGAGATGGCACTTCTCTCCAGTGTATAGTCTGCTGTCTGGGATCTCATGCTGCAGCTTCACTGCTGCAGTGAATGAGGCCGTCCAGCTTGTTAGGCGTCATCCTCTTCCTCTCTCACCGTCAACGGCCTTTCCGAAGCGCTTCTCGTCATATTCCCAAAATCGTACCGAAATACTCCCAATTATTAATTCGCCTCACAACATACCTGAGAAAATAATATCATTCTTTGTATTTAATTTTTGATTTGTCATCAAGGTAGAAGCGGGGGCCTGCAGGGACCTAATGTCACAGATCATTTCAAAAGCTAAAGTGAGCTACAGCACACTGTAAAATCAGAAATATTACTAATATGACAACATTCTCACAATGGATGTTCAAGTGCAATACTGATACTGATCAACCAGTGGCATAGCCAGGAATGTCTGACAGGGGGTGCTTACCGTATGTCTCCAGCCTTTCACCTCCTAGTTCCTACCCACCTGTGGCACGGCCCAACCTATTTTCACTTTCTTAAGAGCAGGTTTTAGCAGTTATGTATTTTAAATGATTGTGTGTAACTGCAGACATTTTAGCTAATTCAACGTGATTACAGTGATTTTATTTTTAACTGCTGAAAAATGAACTTCAGAAAAGTAATTGATACTTTATCAATCCCCATATGGAAACTCTCTTTATTACCTCCCCCAGCTTGCTCTGGGGAGGTGAGAGCAAGCTGGGTGTAAAGGGCAGCAACCCATAGCAGCCAGGGGGTTAAGACTCCACCACAGACATGCTGAGGCCAGGCTTGAACCAGCGACCTTCCAATCCCAGGCACAGAGGCTTAACCCACTGAGCCACACACCACCCCATGATGTGGGGGGACGTTGGAATTAAAAACACAGCAAAGAAAAGCAAACCGGTGCCAGAGGTCTATTTGCTGTGCAATTTTTAATTCCTTATTGTATATGGGAACAATTAGTTGTTACCCGTGTGCTCAAAACAGCAACAAAACGTTAATAGCTGTTGCAGAATGTATAAATAAGTAAGTAGACTCTTAATCATGAGCACAGGATGCGTTTTAACGATGCATGGAATCTCATGTAAGGGAGGCATAACATTTATTCAGACAGGAGTCATCTCATCATCTTTCAGCAAATGAATAGCAAAGAACATAACATTTGAAGAGTTAGTGTTAAACCCTCGGAGCTTACTTAACAAAGCTCGCACTGGAATGGAGGCAGATGTATGGTGCCATGACAAAGGGGAAGGCTAAGGACTGTTTATCCAGGAGCAGAATGGAGCTCTGGCGGCACTGCTGGGTCTGCCGCTCAGCGACCAGAGATGAGCTGACTGTTCTAGAAAAGCCTCCCCGGGTGAGGGGATGCCCAGTGCTCCCAGAAGGCCAAGCGAGGCGAATCGCTGGCAGCTGGCAGCGATGGCAGCAAGGGGCTGCTGTACAGACGCTGCCTAACGAAGACACGCCGGGCCTGCTGTTTTGCTGTTTCGTATGCAGAAAGTGTTCATGTCTCCGGCTCATCACGGTTACTATGGCTACAACCTACACACTTGCCTACATCCCTCTAAAATTAATCTGGAGGTGCAAAAATTGAAACAGAAATCAGAAAGGAATAACGAGATTTCTGAGAGTCCGGAAGCAGGGAAGTTTCCCTCTAAAAAAAAAAAAACTTGCATCCATCTGTCTATCTTCCAACGTCCAGTGTCCAGTATCCATGACAATTAAAATTTTGTTAAATTTTGATGAATCTGATAACTGTACTGTGTCTGTTTAAATATATACAATTAAACTAAAATGATTCAATATAATAAAATACAATAATTGATTTAAAAAAGAAATGTAGCAAAAATGTCTTCACTTAAGGTTTTAGAAACTCTTACTTTTCATACTGTAGTATCACCATTGTTTTATGCATGAATGAATGAACAAATATATTCATGGGTGTGTGTGTGTGTGTGTGTGTCCCATCCCTGAGACCTGTACTGCCTGGAACAGGTTCCAGTCCCTTTGAGACTCTGACCAGCATAGGAAGCTGGAAAATGGGCAGTTTGTAGTTCAAGGGAGTCTGTACCAAAGTGGAACAAATGCAAGCTTTACCCGAAGCACAGTTCAAACCTGAATATAAATCGGACAAAGAATTATTCCCTCTGTAAAAGAATTCAGACACAACACAGTGTAGCAGTGGTTAGCACTGTTGCCTCACACCTTTGTGACAGGGTCCAAGTCTCTGCCATACAGTATGTATGGAGTTTGCGTATTTTCCCAGTGCCATTGTGGGGTTTCCTCTGGGTTCCCTGATTTCCCCCTACAGTCCAAAACATGCTGGGGTGACTTAAAATGTCCAAATTGCCTGTAAGTGTGAGTGTGCCCTATGATTGGTTGGTGCCCCATCCCAGGTTTTTCCTTGCCTCTGGACCCCCACAACCATGGTGCAGAAAATGAATGAATGCGAGGTATCAGCAAGGAAAAAGAAATAAACAGCATTTGAAGTCTAAGGTATTTTTTAAAAGAAACAATGAAGATGTTTTCTAGAGACTTTACACTCCGACCCCACTCACATCACAACCCTGTACCGGTTAAGTGGTTGGAGGATGAATGGATGGATGAATCGAGACGGTGCTCAGTGCCAGGTAGCATGCAGACCTATTTTGGCAGAAGCCAGATCATAAGGGAGAGGTCATCTGGTCATTTTGGCCGTCTTTCAGGTCCAGTAAGTATCAAAGTGGAAGTTAGTCCGGGGAACAACAAAGTCAGTTAGCTAAGGAACGAAGAAAAATATATAGTGAATATACCATGTTAACCTACTGACACGTGGCCCTGTTTTTCTCCTTTTCTTCAAGTTCTCATCTGGCACTGCTCATGAATTCCAGTCCAGGTCTCACTTAATATCAGGAACAATGCACCCTATTCTCACACATACCTAGAATGACTGATCTTCACTGTCCCATCTCCCCAATGGTGAAGGGATTCTTGACCAAGTCCATTTATTTGTTTAGCAGATGCTTTTTACCCAAAGTGACGTACAAGTCAGGAAAGCATGTGTCAGAAGGCCAGCCAGGTTCCCTTGAGCGGTTGGGGTTAAGGGGCTTGCACCAAGCGTGACTCTAGCAGGCTAGATTTGAAGCCATGCTCTTCCAGACACTGACACAGATCCCAGCTTGGCTGTGATACACGCCAGCAGTAAGTAAGAATGTGCTGCTGTGTGTCCTAAGTTCAGAAGGAGGCTGTCTATACAGTACTGAACATGTGCTCTTTAAGTGTAATTGAGGACCGTCGCTGTGCCTGGATAAGCCTTGTTGTCCCTATCTCTAAACCAGCTGGAAATTCTGTAATGACTTTGAGAATTTAAATACTGTGGATGACTTCAAACCCCTGAGCCCTTGCCGTGGCTGAATGGATTGATAGACTGGCTCAGTTGCCCCTGGCTTATCACTACTTTGGATATAGACTTGAAGAAGACCACTTTAGTCAGGTCCAGTGAAGGATTCCAGCACCCTGCCTTTAAGTCCTCATGTAGCCCTTCTCGGAGACTTCTGTTGGCTTGTGGGGTTTGACCACAGCAGGACACACACTGATGATGGTCTAGTTAAACAGAGGGTGACCAGTGCTCCCAGCTCATGAAGTCTTCAGCACCTTGGACAGCGACCAGTAAAACATAGGCACACACAGTATGCTTATCTGCCGTGTCATGGCAGGGATAAAAGGCCAGAATTCCAGCCAGTCAGGGGAGGGCTACAGCCCTAACCACGCCCCCTTCCCTAGGGGATACCCCTCCTTACTACTTAGCCCCCACACCCACATGACCTACTCTGGGCAAGCCTATGCAAGCGTGACTCCCAATGGGGTTTGGAGCTGCCCACCCTCCTCTTAACAGCCCTGACCTGTCCTATCACATCTAGCGCCTCCTATGTCCCTTTCCCTTAAGGATCTGTGTTGTGGGCTTGACACAAAACAAAATACTTTGTTGTATCAGTCATTAGAAAACATGCACAACAAGGCAACATTCTTATAACTTAAAATGTAAAACCTCTGTCTAATTTTCCAACCTTCCAGTGAAAGCTCCTCTGTTGTTCCTGCTTCTCTGTCTTTGGAATGTTTGGTTGAGCATATTTGCTCTGCGTGTTTGGAAGCTGAGGGTTCTGCTCCCCGCACCTACAGGAGAGCAGTGGAACATCCCCAGAATGAAAACTCATGACTTGTGACAACTGCTTCAGTGCTAATTTCCCTCTTTCGTCAGTGAAGCTGAACCCCTCTCTGAATGAACTTATTACCAGCTCAGTTGTTAAGATCAGGAAGGCTTTAGTACCTATAACAGCATCACTAATCGTGGTTTTGATGTTGGATTTTCTCTGCTGCTCCCCACAGACTAGGAATATGTGTAAAATTTATTAATACCACATCTGGATTTTTGGTTCTGCAGTCCAGCACTGCATTTTTCGTCTCGCACACTCAGAGCAGAAACACACACATACACAGCACAGGTGCTCCTTGGTCAGTACAGTTCACACAGGCTGAAAGTTTTTTTTTATACTCACCTGAAAGGTTTTCAGTGCTGGCAAGTCTCTTTCGTTGCCTTTCCTATCATGAAGGACAGCACTAAATTTGCATGATTGCTGACTGATACTGTTGGACAGCACCGGGTTTTCTGGGGTGTTCTTATACAGTTCCTGTATTTTGTAGCAATAACATGGTCCTAATGGTCATGTATAAAATTAAACAGTCACAATCCAGAATACTAGCGGTATGCCAATATACACTTATGTACCATTCCAGAGTTTTAAAGTATTAATCATTGATTTCACTAATTAATCAAAATATAATTTGCATCATTTTTGAACTCTTGATTAGTGATAATGCAATCTTTTGTGGGCTGAGCTGCACTGATTGGTCACATAAATTCAGCCAATCAGAGTCAGGCTCTTGATTGGCCTGTGGAGGGAGCAGAGGAGAGGCAAGGATCGGTAAGCTTCAGCTGGTAGCATCCACATGCTTCAGCGCTCTCCCTGCTCTGATGGCCTCGTCTCCCATGGCGTTTGCAGATACAGGAGGCTTTCAGCAGGGCCCTTTAGCTGGCAGCAGCTTCACTGTCAGGGCTGCACCGTCATGGCTCTTTTCATCTCTACGCAGGTGCCCCAGGATGAGTGGGGCGGCTACCCCGGCATCGACAAGGATGAGGAGATCCCCTGTCGGCGGATGCGCAGCAGCAGTTACGTCAAAGCCATGGGGGATGACGAGAGCGGCGACTCGGACAGCAGCCCCAAAACCTCACCGCAGAAAGCCATCCGGCCCGACGCCCTTGCCCTTAAGTCAGTCATGCTCAGGTCCCACATAGACCCCCAAAGGTAGGCATAGACTTACGAGTGCATCACGTGAGCCGTGTGTAGAGTTCTTAGGTGGGTTATAGCTGTGCTTTGCATGTTTGCATATAATATATACATGGTTATACAGTACCATTTTAAGTCTCTGACAGCAGTTTCTCAAAGTCCAAAATGCCACAGAAAGAAATATATATAAATCTATTCGAACCCACCCTCCACTGGATAAGTGGTAGGAGGATGGATGGATAGATGGATATAAAAATAGGAATCCATGTGCTGGAAACAGATGAAGATGTTTATTCGTTTCCCCATGAAACTCTGGCACTCGTCCCAATTAATTGTGAACAGTGATGTTCAGATGTAATCCTTTATTTACGCTGCTGTGTCTGTCTTAACGGCTGCTTTTCTGTGGCCTCCTTCTTTTCATCCACATGACACTGATTTCTTGGGGGGAGGGGGCATAACTCAAGCCTTCAGTGTCTGCCACTGCTTGGGAACACCAAATACCAAATGCGCCTCATGAGCTTATTACTATTTTAAATCATTCAAAAGGTTCATCATCATAACAGATAATTAAAGAAATCTTCCTAAGGGAAACTGTTGGATTTTGATGGGCATTTGTCAGAAAGTTTGCTGGTGAACTGTCTAATCACTCAGCTAAATATTTTAGACTGGTTAATTTTTCTCTACCCTGCCCTTGATTTTTTTGCAGTCAGTTGCCCATTCGAATGTAAAATCTTTCCTCCTTCAGAAAATATTGCATCAGATGTTTTCCTGCTCGTTCCTCCTTTCTTTCTGTAAATTCTGCAAAAAACGTCTGTGATTTACAGGGGACAACTACATTTTAAAATGGACTGTGTCTTAATATAACATGGATTGAATCATGATTGTGCCGTCATTCAAGTGACTTATTACTGCTTAGATCCCATGGGGCATTGTACCCCTGAGCAAAACCCAGGGAAAAAAGATTAGGACATGTCACATGACTGGCAGAACACATCACATGGATTAACATGTGACCATCATGGGCTTTGATCGGGCCCATAGCTAGAAATACATTTCGGAGGGGTGTTTTCTCTCAGTACATTTTGACAATCAGCACCTCATTAAACTTTCCTGACTAGCGGGTGGGAGCATATTTTGAGGGGGTTTGAGATTTAATATGCACCAGATCAGTGGCTAACAAGTTTGGCTCAATCCTATTCTTTAACTATGTGGCTGCGTGCTTGGCTTTGATGCAAGTGGTGTCATGGTGGTCATTCTGGTCATTCTGGGGACCCATGTACCACTGATGACGTGTTTCTATGGTTCTGGTTTAGGCTAGACTGTGATGCCGAGCCAGTTATTTTGTGGGAAATGGTATTTAAATGCATTTGCCATGTTTGAAAAGTATATACATTTTTAATATCAAAGTCTAACGGCAGCAGCAACAACAAAAATAACAGTAATAGTTGTTGACATTTAATATGCCAAGTAGTCATTATCCAAGAAATCTTGGAGAATAATAGAGAGTATTACAGTAACAGGGTAAAATCTTATCAATTTTTCACCAGTTTATCAAATATAGGATTTCAGTGGACAGGGTAAAATTCAGACTGCAGAGCTCAGCCACTGCATGGGGTCCTGCTCTGTGAGAGTCCTCATGTTCGAGCCCAGTCACTGCTCTGTGAGAACCCTCATGTTAGAGCCCAGTCACTGCTCTGTGAGAGTCCTCATGTTCGAGCCCATCCACTGCTCTGTGAGAACCCTCATGTTAGAGCCCAGCCACTGCTCTGTGAGAGTCCTCATGTTCGAGCCCATCCACTGCTCTGTGAGAACCCTCATGTTAGAGCCCAGCCACTGCTCTGTGAGAGTCCTCATGTTAGAGCCCATCCACTGCTCTGTGAGAACCCTCATGTTCGAGCCCAGTCACTGCTCTGTGAGAACCCTCATGTTAGAGCCCATCCACTGCTCTGTGAAAGTCCTCATGTTCGAGCCCGTCCACTGCTCTGTGAGAGTCCTCATGTTAGAGCCCATCCACTGCTCTGTGAGAACCCTCATGTTCGAGCCCATCCACTGCTCTGTGAGAGTCCTCATGTTAGAGCCCAGTCACTGCTCTGTGAGAGTCCTCATGTTCGAGCCCGTCCAC
>JABFEB020000039.1:8048004-8068443 GCA_019775895.2 Stomatorhinus ivindoensis | reverse complement strand
GGGGTGTCACCTTAAATGGTACCGCCAGACCAAGGCGGAGCGGAGAGGGGTGTCACCTTAAATGGTACCGCCAGACCGAAGCGGAGCAGAGAGGGGTGTCACCTTAAATGGTACCGCCAGTCCAAGACCGAGCGGAGAGGGGTGTCACCTTAAATGGTACCGCCAATACAAGACCGAGCGGAGAGGGGTGTCACCTTAAATGGTACCGCCAGTCCAAGACCTGAGCGGAGAGGGGTGTCACTTTGTATGGCATCGCCAAACCAGAGGAGAGTGTTACCTTACAGTATATGGCGCTGCCAGACCAGAGAGATGTTACCTTATACGGCGCTGCAAGACCAGAGAGGGGTGTCATCTTACACCGCGCTGCCTGACCAAGGCAAAGCGAAGAGGAGTGTGACCTTATACGACACCCCATTCCCCCCCAATGGAGTTCCAAGGTGGAGCAGAGAGGGGTGTCACCTTGTACGGCACCGCCAAACCAGAGAGGGATGTCACCTTATACAGCGCTGCCAAACCAGAGAGGGATGTCACCTTATACAGCGCCGCCAGACCAGAGAGGGGTGTCATTTTATATGGCGCCGCTCGACCAAGGTGGAGTGGAGAGGGGTGTCTTAAACAGTATGGCCAGGGACTCCCCCCTCCACTCCCAGAGTCAGTCTGTCAGTTTTCACATTTAATGTTTTAGACAAAACATTCCAGATAAACAAATGTGTTCCAGGTGAACATGATTAAAATGTGGTTCTCAGTACAGTGTAAAATATCAGATTTCACTTTACGAAATATGGTTAGATTACATATTAATTTGTCTTATATGAAACATTTTTGTTGTTTTCTGCAACTCTGAGCAGAGAAGTGGTTAGAAAGTGGATGCATGTATGGATGGATGCATGCATGCATGCAATGGATTAGAAATTGTTTGTATTTTTGATTCAATTAAAATGTCAATATTTAAGCTTCTGTAGGAAAAATTGTGATTTAAAATAATCTCAAAACTCTGGTGTCATTTTTCCAGCACATAAGACAAGCAGCAAATTATTTAAACAAAGTTTACAGCCTCAAAGGAACACACAAACAGATAGCGCTGAGAGATCAGTCATGGACCAGACCTGCTAGCTAGGAGTGAAGCAGACATTTTACTGAGTAATGGAGATGGAAAGCTTATTGTACATACTCTGATGGAGCACTGCCTTGGCGAGCCTCGGTTTATGAAGGTTCCACAATTGCTTAATTGAATGTTGGTCAAGCTGGTTTAGATCTGCTTTGTTATTGCTCTAACTGAAAAGCTGCCATTCAAGTGTATTTTTTAAACACAGGCTATATTCATTATCACCCTGTTGCACAAAGGAATTATGCATTCACCTTACTGCTAATGAATGCAGTTCTCGGGGTCAAAAAAGTATTGATGATCCTCTCTTCATAGCAGTAATCAAGATTTGGGAAGCCATTTTATCACTGTGCATATTCTGAATGTCCTGCTATACAGATAGGGGGTCTACAGTGTCAAATTATATACAATGTGCAGGGCTGGATGATCTCATATATTAACTAAAAGAAATAACTGCATCCAGAAAATAGTGGAAGCTGATTTAAACTGTCCTTAACTCACTTTCTGTCACATGTACTAGAACTCTGAGTGGAAAAGTCAGGAACAAAAGTATGGAAATATTTAAACAATTCTTGACTATTTCAACATAGTCTCCTACTATGTATTCTAAAAAAGATATCTGTATTTACTTGTTAAAATTTTTATTGAAGTCACCCATGTGAGCTGGTTGTCAGCACCAGAATGTGCACAGAGTGAACACTGAAGAGCAATGTCCCAAGCCAAGGAGTGTGGACCCGATTAATCTCCAGTAAGAAATATCAGTGCAGGCTACCTTGCAATTTACTGTATGACTCTCACAGTGGGGATATGCTAGTGTTTACCTGCTTGGCTTGCCGGTCCTGAATGTTGCAACTGGTTGGCTAAGGATCCCAAATGTCAACGGAAAACAAAATGCAGAGTGTGAGTGAAGCTGTTTGACATTTCGAACACGGACGAGTTGTTAGCTATTGCTGTCTGGTCGCAGCCAGTGATGGATCCTGGCATGAGGCAGGGGTTGCACCTTCTGAGGGGGCGCTGGCATAGCAGACTACTCCTTATTTATTTTTTTATAATTCTTTAGTTATTACTATTGTTTCATGTACAGTACTGTGCAAAAGTCTTATGCAGTCAAAGAAGATATCCGGGGGCCGCCTGCTTCGGCATTTTCTGTCTACAGAGCAGTGGAATGTAGAGGCTCTGATACAGAGATGCTCACCAGATTAATGGTGTGGGAGCTGTAGTGAGAAGCAGGAAACAGCTGTGAGCCGACCTACCAGGCCACTCCAGTCGCTCTCTGTGAGCTGTACAAGTGTGCCAACATTCCCAGCCGCTCTCCCTGGACTCTGCCTCTGATTGGCTTACATCAGTCGCTGGGTGGAGGATAGACGGCACACAATAATCTATGACATATAAGAGACTCTGATGATACAGTACTTGTGTATATGATACGGCCAAGAACGATTGTTGCTTTCAGTATCTAGTAATACCTTTACTGATAAACTCAGGCTTAATTAACACTAAAAGGATAACCAGTCTTCTCGAAATTCCTGGTGCCGAGAGACTCATGCACTTGATGGGGGATTTTACCTTGGTTCAGCAAAAAAACGAAGTGTTAAAAAATGCAATGCATGAGCTCGACAGCAGGATGTGTGAAGGACAGCTAGCTATCACCATCGAGCTAAAGATAGCAACTAACTCTGCCACAGTAAGGGCAAATCAAGCAATTCGCACACTAAACTTTGGTCTGGCAAGCAGCCCAGTGGATGGGAGAGCATACACATCTGGAAATTCAATACATATGTAAAGGTTCCATTTTGCAAATTACTAGTGAGAATTTTGAAGATGGCTGCTTCTAAATTCAATTTTAATTTCCCGACCCCATTTTTTTAAGCATATTTATAGTGTCTCATGCTTCAGCTATGTGTGAAATGTTGCATCCTTATGAGAGAAGTTAAAATGCCCAGACTCTATACATTCTGAGTAGCAAATGACTGGCACCACCTTGACCATATTTGACCATTAGTGTGTTCTCATTGCGTTTCTCTTGGTGTATATTTATATAATAAGCTGCTTTATCTTAAGTCACCTGAAACCTATGGGTTTAGCTAGTTATAGCTGTCTGTATATACTGTATAGTACCCATGGAACGGTATTGATTCAAAATTAATTGTCCCTGTGATGGTTTGACATAGTATTGCACTACTGCAAGATAAAGGACGCATCTCAATTATATACCCAGTTACAAGAACTCTATCATTTGATGGGCCAGTACTCTTACACTTTTAATCCTTTTATTTGGTTGATATTTATACAGTCTAGTCACGGAACTTTTAGTTTTAAAGATTTTTTGCAATGAAATGAGGCCAAAGTGAAGGCTTTTAACATGAAGGTTTTTGTATGTAATCCCAGGAGAAGCTGTTACCCTGAAATGTTGGAGCATAAATGGTTAAATGATGTATAACTTAGGATAGATCAGTGGCTGTATGCTGACACTCTGCCCCCTCTGTTTAGCCAGGGCTACCACCTGCAAGCTGCCCGAGACATGCGGCCTCACCCCAGCGTCACCCTGGACCCCGCCACCACATTTAACCCCCCCCAATTCCGTTCACGAAACCAGAGCTACATGCGGGCCGTCAGCACGCTCAGTCAGGCAAGCTGCGTCAGCCAGGTGAGTGGGAGGAAGCCCTGGACAGGCCCGGGTGGGGGCGGGGCATGGTGGGGAGGGGAGACCCGTGTGACTCTGACAGGAGAGCCCACGGCTTTGGAATGTGCTGCTGTGGATTTCCTGTCAGTTAATGCATCTGAAATGATTATGGTTGCTTTAGAAATCCAGATCACACCACGCTTTGCCATGGATGTTTGGATCTAGTCATGTTCAGTGTAGTCATTTTATATTTGAAGGAATAAATGCATCCGGGGAACCCTAGTTGGGTGGGTGGATGGATGGATTGATGTATGGATGGATGGAGCAGTAAATCTGTGTAAAGCTACTGCGTGTACTCTGACTATGCATTTTGGATAAAAGACGATAAACAAACAATCAAGTCCTATTTATTATTTCAGGGCTTGCTAGTTGATAAACAGCGATGGCGTCTTATTTGGGCTCTTTGAGGAAGGTGGCCCTCTTGTGCATTTTTCAGACATTTTGTGAAAATGCAAAAAATAAAAATTTTAATCTGCAACAAATCTTAGCCCTGTGAATGTGCAACATATAATTCTTAACAACAGTTTTCATTGTGCTAAAGACTGGACTTTTGAGGTGTGCTTTAGATATAAACTTTAGAGTTACCAGAATTCAGCCGTATATTGGCCAATTCCTGATTATTCTAGAACATGCTAGAATGTTCTGATGTTAGCTGCTACTCATCTGATGGCTGTTTGCCAGTTTGGCCTCACCAGTCGAAATGCCGTGACACGGGCTTTGGCTGGCATGCTCATGTGACTAATTAGAATTTGAACTTCCATAATTGTAATGAGATCTTTGGCAGAAACAGACTGTGACCAGAAATGGGACCCATCTAAATCTACCTGGAGGCTTTTTAATGAACAAAAAGCATATGTTTTTGCCGATTGTTATGTGAACTGGTACAGTAGTAATTCATTTTAATGCACTGTACGTGAAATGATATAGGTTTCTGTAAAACTTTTCCTTTCTGACTTTTTACAGACAATTGTGAATACGGTGATTGAATTCATGTGAATTTAGGAAATGGGCAATCTAAATGAAAACTTCTGTTGCGCACTCACACACTGATTTGTATCTTGCCAACTTCTGTAGCAGTTCTGCAGTCGTCAGTTTCACAGCTTCTAACCACCCATAGTGCCAGCAATCTTTCATAATACGCAGCACCTTTCTGTTGATTTGTGTTTTCACATATTCGAGATTTTGCATGCAAATGTAACTTTTTTTCTTTTCCTTTTCCAAAATTAAAGCGTACCTGTATTTAGTACTTGCTTCTATATCTAGTCTCAGAGCACGGTTATGTCCCCACCTGTTGTGACAGTAGCATATTGGAGGTTAACTCTGCAGCCTAAGGTATGTATCTTGTTGACAGGTGACCCAAGGTTCAGTCTGCTGTTACAGACCTGTATACCTCACCATACTACTTCATTACCAAAGTCTGCCATTTTAACCCTGCATCGATATCATCAGTAATATGACAGTAATTTCAGCCTTCATGGTATGTCAGTTTTATCTGCTCCACAGTGTCAGACAAATGGGGCTCATTTCCACCACGTTGTCGTGACAATCGTAGGAAACTTGCCTTTTCTGTGAGTTGCCCTGCGATGATGCCTTTTGTATTCTCAATCATCTGCCGTCCTCCTTGCCTGTAGCCATACATCCGCCCTGCTGACACCCAGTGGGTTAGTGGCCCTCGGAGCAGCACACCGCCGATGCCATTTTCAATATTAGCTTCTTTGTTTGTTTTCTTTCTTTTTTTAATCTTCCTCCATATGAATCACAAATTTATAAATCTGCTGAAAGCCGGAGCGCTGTGGTACTTTTTTCCTGCTAACCTTCCTTCATGTCTACTGCACAAAGGGGAAGAGACAGAAAGGAAGAGGAAAAATTAAGGACTGCTATTCCTGTTTTTGTCTCTCAGGTGAGTGAGACTGAGGTCAATGGCCAGTTTGAATCGGTATGCGAGTCCGTTTTTAGTGAAGTAGAATCCCAGGCTATGGATGCCCTGGACCTGCCGGGCTGTTTCCGCACCCGAAGCCACAGTTACCTGCGTGCTATTCAGGCTGGGTATTCCCAAGATGACGACTGCATTCCTTCAATGACATCCTCCACTGTCACTTCAACTCTCAGATCCACAACAGGTAACAATATGCTTCAACCACCCCCCCCACCCCCCACCCCCCCAAAAAAGATCGAAGACTTAGAATACATACGTTCATACATACATGTGTGCATACTTAACATACATATATATGTACAGTGGGGTACCCCTGTGCTTGAGAAATGTTCGAGTGAGTCTTTTTTTTTTTTTTTGTTGTCGTTTGTTCGTTCGCCAAGTGTTACCCCGGCGTTTGCTTGCAACTTTCCTCGTCTGTTTACTTTTGCACGATCCATGCATCGCTCTTCGGGCGTCTGACTGGACACGTGGGGTGGCGGGACGGGGCGGAGTCAGGGCTTGTGCGGAACCGTGAGACGGAGGTCAGAGCCCCCCGGTCCATCCGCACTGCCGGCGAGCCCCCCGCGCAGCATGTGTGAGAGGCGCACTCTCTGTCCCGAGCATGTGCAAAAGCAGAACTTTCTCGAAGCTGCGGTCGGAAAGTGGATAGCCCCCCCTAGCCCCCCCTCCCCTACGTGGGCGTGGCACAGGATGAGGGGACCCGGCTTGGCAGAAAGCCGCAGTGCTGCAGACAGTTTTCAGTGAACCGCCCCAGGGGACTTTCCAGGGCTACTGCTCTGCTGTGTTTGTACGCAAGACGAGCTTCTCTAACTCACTCTGACTTGTAAGCCTACAGAATTCAGCAGTGGGAATAGCAAAAACTGTAACATGTAACGACATACGGTAAGTTACCGTAAGTTACCGAGCTTCGGAAAAAGGCTAGCTGCTGGTTGCACAAAAAAAAATATTTGCTTGGAAGAAAGCTTGTTCTACCTACACTTCTACATAAACCTGTTTGGTCATTTGTTTCTTGTGTTGCATAAATCCTAGGAAGTAGTGTTTCTGAACATTAAAGATCGGATTAACCCTCAGCTAAGGTTCCATTTTTGCTAATTGTTTATAATTAATAAATGAAATAGTCTCATTTTGCTGTCTTTTCTTTAAATAAATGCATTGAATTTATACATAGAGTATAAAAAAGAATAAAGATTATATTTTCTGCTTATAAATTTGAAACTTTTTTTTCTGATGATTTTTAGCTTTGCAGGCAGTCAGTTATGTCTCCCTAACTGAGTTGGCCAATGTCAGTGACAATTTTATTTTGACACGGAGTGCACATAATCCTGAAATTACTATGTGCTGTTGGTTTGTATCTTATCAATGTGATATCTTTATGAAAGAGATTCCTAGGTTTTCTGCAACACATTTTTTACTTTTATTTTTTGAACAAATTTACTCTTTGCTAGTTTGTGTACTGCAAACAAAACCTTTTCACGATAATACCAAGTTATTACCTTGTGTGGTGTATGCCCCAAAGAGTAAAGCTATGAACCCTATTGAAATTGTACAAAAAACGATGTGCCAAGTGTACAATTATTACATTTCTGCTTTTACGTACTTGAGTTGGTCCAGTTTGAAAAATGTATTTTTTTCTTATTTCATTTTTAAATGTGGGTTTGTTTTTTTTCAATCTGGAATTTTATCTTGCATTGCTTTTGGATCTGATTGATTCAAATCCCTCTCAGCCAACCTGAGACTGACGGACAGAGGATCAAGGCTGCTCTCCAATCCCACTGTCTTACCAGCTGAATCCTTTCACCCAATGGGCTTTGCGCCCGAACTCTCTCAGCTCCTAATTGGTTCTGCTCTCAGAGTCACAGAATCTGGCTGTTACTTCCAGCATCCTAAGCTTCTGTTTTCTTTTCGCCTTGGAGTCTTCAGTTATGGTATACTCATTTTCTGTTGGATATTAAACAAATATAGTTGTGGGTGTCATAAATAAATTAGCTATGGGGACTACCACAGAGAACATTCCAGACCATCCTTTCTGTAAATGGCGTTAAGCCTACGCATTTGTCTTTCGCTACAAAAAGCGGAGAGGATGTCTGCTCCTATGAAATTTATGAAAACAATCCAGAAAACTTAAACAAATGGCTTGACGCGACAGTCCGGATGACCAAACATGACCTCCGTCACCAGTTCAGTGCACTACGTATAATCCACGCAGACAATCAGAACAGACACAATCGATACCCTGAACCTGAAACCAAAATCCTTCGCACACAAAAAAAGGCAAGGCCAGTGGGCCATTGATTGAGGGAGGGGGGTAGCCCACCATGCCCCCGAATCCAGAAGAGCCGCACCCCTCTCTTTTGGCCAGCGAATCTCTGGAAGGAGTACCAGAGGGGACGCCAGCTGGGGACATCACAGGTGCCTGTGACAGGTATTTTAATTTTCACACGCAGACATATATCTATATATATCTATGTATATAAGCATTCTATGTATATAAATATATATGCATATATGTGTGTGTGTGTGTTTTTACACTGCCTTCTCAACAAACATAGAGGAATTTATTTCTAACCTCCACTAACCTCTCCAGCACAAGGGAAAATTTCACGTTTTTTTTTTTCTTTGCATACAGACATGAACCCGTAGTTTCGAAAAGCAATTTATAGAGATCTTTGTTTAAATGGCGTAAAAATCCAGCACCTGATATGTTGTATAACCTGAACGAAGTAGTACCATTCACAGTTACAGTCCCGTTCCAGTTCTGCTATGCCTCAGGAAGACCCACTGTGAAAGTAGGCCTCATACTATTTCGCAAACGGCAGATCTATAAACAGTGTATGTGCATGTAACACTCAGATTTGTATGGAGGATTTGGGCTGCCGCTAAGATAATCAGAAAGGTAAACTATGACGAAGACTCAGTGCCATCACTGCAGAAACAACAGAGATTCCTCCAGGAGTTGTGGATGAAAGTTCTCATTAATTTTTATGCAGCATATCCAAGTATAGGTTTAGGCTGGACTTTCTGCATAGGGCAGCTTCTAAAACACTCACAGGAGCCAACATACATTATACATGACCTAATATGTATTAGAAACACGTAGCTTTGTCCTCAAACAGATACTGCATACACATTTAAAGTTTCATTGAATCTAGTTGTGAGTTTAGTAAGCTGTTATTAATTGAAACTGTCTTAATCTTGAAAATAGCCTTATGCTAAGTTCCTTTGGCTTTAAAAACCTTTTTAATGCACATGATGACCTCATTAAGCTCCTTCTGACAGTATGTCAATATTTCCATGTTAGCACATGTTGCCTTTAATACCATGAGATCTGTATTAGCATTAGCTTTCGTCCCCCCTCTTTCACTTTAAAACCTGACATCAATATGTGGATCCAGTGGACACGAACAGGGCACGCAAAAACGGCAGGGAGAATTCGAGGTGATCCGGGTGTTTTGGTGATCAGCCGTTTTTGACTGTGGGATTGCAGCCCTAATAGGAGCAGTCCGGCAGGGGGGAGGGGCAGGCGCTCTGCCTCTGGTTCCACCCACGGCCAATCCGGCATGGCCAATTATCGGCGTGCCCTTGGTGAGCCTCGCATATTCAATAGGGTTCATAACTACCTCTCAGCCAAAGACATGGGATGCTTTGAATGCCTTTTCATCATTTCTGTTGCACAAAAGTAAGTCGCAGAGCCAATGATGGAAACCTAGAAAGATAAACGAGTCGGGTTTGCTGACGTGACTGAGATGCGGGGAACTTTTGGAGCGGAAGGGAACGTTTCGGGTCTGCGAGGCTCCATGCGTCTGGCGGACACTGGGCCGGCTCTGTCGTCGACTCTGTTTTTGTGCATTGAAAAAGTGGAAGGTCGTGTCAAGGCGGACGTCTCTTACACAGTGAGAAGGCAGTGTAAATACAATGACAATGTGAGTCAAAATAAACACGATTGGGCCAGAAGGATATGCCTAATGCCACAATTCAAATGGAAAAATGACTAATGCGTTTCCTTACAATTCCTCTGCGCTTCAAAGGCTTTGGAATTGGGATGTTTTCAACTCAGTGCTGGCGCAATATTGTTTCAGTGAATTGTTTTATGCAGCAGTGCATTAGTGTGAACATCCTCTGCCTTAAATATGCCAGCACCGTATTTAATTAATGTCAGAAATTTATTCTGTACAGTGACATGCAAACATACAGCAATGCAGTTAGTGTTACTTTACGCTAAAATGACGCCTGATTACAATCACATCATTAACAGGTGCATTACTTGTTGCTATTTTGATAATGACGTATCCATATCCTATGATTAACTTGTCATTTTTATCAGTTCAGAAATAACAGCTGTTAGGAAGAGACTCTAATGGCCCCTCTGGGATAACATGCGCATCTTATTTTGACTCACATGCACGTCTCATACACGTAGATGACTGCATGGCGTTCAGGGACCTCCGAGAAGGTAACCCTGAACAATGCAGTACTCTCACGCTGAGCTCACAGTCACCTGGTCTTCAGCTGCTCCCGGCTGAGTGTACGTCTATTTGCATAATTAAATTTGTCTTCCAGAGGGATATGATATGCTGGAAGGCACCTCGTTGCTAAACGAGGAGGATAATTTAGAAGAGGACGACGACGGGAGCTCGCTGACCTATCAGGAACTGGAGTCGGTGCATGGGGAGGACGTGACGCGCAGCCAGCCCAGCACCAGCTCCACGGTAACGGCCGTGTCTGTGCCACCGGCGTCACCCCCCGCCTTCAGAGTGCCCCCCAGCTCCGCTCCGGCTCCCGAGCCTCAGGTCCCACAGGCTCTGCAGGCCTTCAAGGAGTCGGCGGGCATGGTGGCGGCCTTTAGCATGCAGTGGAAGGACGAGATCTCGGCCATGCGCTGCGAGCTGGCCGAGCTGCGCCGGGACGTCTGCGGCGAGCTCAAGACCTTCAACAGCAACTTCTTCAACTTCACACGCTGCTACAATATGTGGGCCCTGTGCCGAGAGGGTGGGGCCGCTCCCCCCGCCGCCCCCCCTACCGGCACCGCCACCATCGGTCGCATCTCTGTGGGAACACAGGCGGGCACCAGCGGCCTAGTCAGGCAGAACACCACAGACGCCTCCGTTATGTGCCAGCCCGAGTCGCTCCCCTTCAGCCCTGGGGATGTGGTGGACGCACCCCGCATCGAGGACCCTGAGACCCCCGATGAGGGGCCCGCGACCCCGGACAGCCCTCACAGCTCCCAGCCCTTCGATGACTCTGCGTGGGATGGGAGGAAGCAGCGGGCACGGCGGCGCTCAGGAGGCAAGCGGAGCTCCAGCCTGGAACTGTGGAGCAGGAAGTACACCAGCGGGCCCATGTCATACCTGTCACTGTCATTCTGATCGCTCAGCCTGGGAACTGGGAAAGTGAGGGAGACATTTCCCAGAATGCATTGCTTTCAGTGGGAAATGACATTAATGCTCACAGGGAAACAGAGAAAAGTCTGTGTTGACCGGGGGAAGGGGCACGGAAATGGAGCCCCTTTATTCTATGCAGACAAGCTACCATTAGTGTTACATCAAAGAGCTGCTATTGTAGATCAGTAGAGGCACGAGTGTAGAAAGCGACGAGATCCAATGAAATGGTCCCAGAACGTGATCACACTTTTTCTTACCCGCCTTGGTCGTGTCAGTCCGTTAAAGTAGGAGAGCCTCTTTGGGTGCCCCAACTCCCCCCCACTCTGCACCTATCGGGCACACGGATACAATTCAGATAAAGCAGACTCCTCATGGAAAAGTACTTTATGTCCATTTATATTCAAAAGTAAAACTAAGATATAACAAAATATATTTTGCTTGTAATGATGAGATATTATAGATTGTACTGGAGGATATATTTATATGCCATTTTCATATATGTAATTTTATTCATATAGTGTGTACATTACAACTATATTATTTCCCCTGATTTTTGTATAATAGATATAGTATATAGAATTGCATCTTTCAGAAATTTGTATTATATATACAATATATTTGTTTTTTTTTTTTAATACAAATATTTAGTTTTGGATTTCCTATTTTGCCATAAATTGACATCTTTTTCATATGGGTAGGGTAAGTAACGCCCTGCTAGTTATCATATGGGATCATTTTCTTTTATTTTGGATTCTGTGCATCTCATAGAACTTTTCTGACCTAGAGTGACCCATATGTGATACCATCTTATCTAGTATCACTGTGTCAGTCAATCAGATGGTTCAACAAAGTTTAAAACAGGGGTGTCCAATCTTATCCACAAAGGGCCGGTGTGTGTGCGGGTTTTTGCTGCAGCTCCCTAATTATATTACTAATTAGAGGACTGATTGGCTGAAGAGTCCTCACACCTGGGTTTGAACAGCTGACCTGCAGGTTATCCCAAAAACCTGCAAACACACCGGCCCTTTGCGGATAAGATTGGACACCCTGATTTAAAATGTCGGATAAATGGATAAAAACACACTGTCATTTGTATATTGTTATGTCAATGCAACTAGAAATTAAAATCAACAGAATACGATCAGCGGTTAAACTCATACTGGAACACATGTTGCGTTAGGTTATCTTTGTCAGGGTGCCTCGTCAGCTTTATCTATATTTATTTATTTTAAATTAATTGTAAATCGTTGGACATTGACTAAGCAACCAAATATTCATAATATGAAGCCTTGCAGGTGTTTAGCATCCACTGTATCTGAATCATTCTGTGGGTCAGTTCAGTTTGTCATTCAGAACATTTCACTTAAAACATCTGCTTTTTCTAAGCGTTATACTGTGAAACTTTTAATTATGTTAAACTCATTTTTGGAGCATTTCCAGTAGAAATCAGAAATAATTTATCCAACTGATCAAACCTGTAGTGTTTATGATAACTATTTATCTGGGTTATAAAATAACAACTATTTATCAGTATCATATTTCATGTATACATGTATTTCATTTATATAAAATAAAATAAAAAATAAACCAATAATTGATGGATCTATTTTCCCAGAACAGTTAGAAGTCAGTTTATTAGTAATTAATTATTTACCGTGAAAATTAACACAGCAGGTAATAATTGAATATGTTACAAGGCAAAAGCACCAACCACAGCAAAATAATAATAATAATAATAGTGATAAAGCAACACTCATTGTCTTTGTGAGCACCGTAATGACCTCGCATTGTTAGGGTCGTGCCCCCTTTGTGTGTGTGTTGGGGGGGGGGGGGGGGTTGCATGTCCACCCCGTGTCCATGTGCTTTTCCTTGGCATTCACTGGTTTTCTTTCCACATCCCAAACAGGGAATTGGTGTGTCTAAACTGCATCCCCCTCCCAGTACTGTGCCCTGTGAGTCATTGAATGGACTTCAGTCTAACTGAAGTCCTGCAGTTATGAAGTAAAATTAGCAATGTTAATCAACTTTAATTTTTTAAAAAACACAGATGCTAATAAGTGTAAGACTAACTTTTGCACATTAATTAATGCAAATTATGGAAAAAACGCACACATTTCGTTTTTATGTCACTGTGTGTGTCACTGGTATTTTCTAAGGGTGGACATTCAAGAGATCATGTACTTTTCTCTACTTGTGTTCATGTTCATGAAGTTTCTGTATTTGTGATAAACAGCTTATTTGTATTGTATATATGTGTAATAGTTTTGTGTAGACCATTTTTTTCATTTAGATACATGTGTGTAGATTATATGGCTGATTAATATGTGTACCTAAATTCCCCTTGTATTTCATCAGCGTAAAATGAAGATATCTCATTTGGTAAAGCTCTGCTGTAAAATCGCCAAAGTGTGTAATAGTGTTGTCTTGATTACCAAGGCAGTATACTTTCTGTCCATGCACCCAAAGCAAACCTTGCCCTTGAAATAAGACCTTCCTGAGTCCCCTTGATTCCATCCAGTGTAGGTTCCCTTGAATTTTCAACCATTGAATCCCCTGCTGTTTGAGCCCGCTCCGACATCATGGATGCATAGCGCTTACAGAACAGAAACCTAGCCTTCCTTTTCCTAACCAATCTCATGGTTTCTCAACCTCTGATGAATAAGAGCTGGACATTGTTTCACTCAACTGAGCAAAATAACTTCATGGTTTCAAAGTAGCACCTGCAGAACTATTCATCCGATCCGCCCAAAGTCTGCCGCTCAGTCGAGGACTTCAGATTTCATCACTCCTTCTGTCATTCTTCATCGAAAGCATAAAAGCTGCAGGTGAAGCTGTTCATTCAGTGACCCATAGACTTGTGGTTAAAAATTACGGCTGCATTCTGTTGTAAAGCTTGGGAATCTGATCAGAAGAGGATGAACAGCAGTAGCCTTTCATGGTCAAGAAATCAGTTCTTCCCCCCTTTCACCCCCCCCCCCCAAAAAAAAAATTTTAATTGAAAATATACACTCTGAAAACCAACTTGTGTTGTTGCAGACATCACATACCACAGCTAGCAGTTGAGCAGCTTATTTATAAATTATGTGGTAGTATGGACCTAGCAGACACTTGACAATGGTAACTTGAGATGTGCTGTCGCTTTCTTGGGGGAATCGTTGTTTCTGACTGCCAAAGTGACTGTGCTGCCATGGACACCCCCCATACTCAGGAGGACCTACTCCAACAGATCATCAGGTGTGTCAAGAGCTCACTGTGTGATTTCTTCTGCGTTTTTTTTCCCCAAAAGCAATACACTGAATCACAAATGATGTGTACGGCTCTCATTCAAACATGGAAAGGACCACTAAGAATCGAGAAAATCAACAATGTGCACAAGGCATGCCCTAAGAATATCAGCCTTAATTAGTGTTCAGTATATTTAATATGGACTCCAGTTTTATGTTGGAATACAAAATCACTGAAGCGCTAATTAGCCATCTCCTCATAGAAGGTGATGATGAATGTGGATTTCTCCATGAAAAATCTCCCCCTGTTCTTGGGGATAAGAAAGAATATTGTAAAAAAAATTGAGGGTGGTTCCTGCCTTTTATGCTCCTTATGGGGGCAGAGAACTTCTGATGTGAAGGTGCTGAATTTGAGGAGAGCAACCATTCCGTTTATGATGTCTCAACATCGCATTCATTTATTCTATGCAAGTCTTTCGCTTCTTTGTTTTTGGTGTTTACTAAAAAGCCTCCAGGCTTCCTAACGTCCTGCAAGAGGGAGGTGATCAAACGTGAAGGTTTCCCAAGAAGGACGGCAAAAGACTTTACTATGTTCGAGTCTCCCTCTTATATTGCTGAAAATGCTCACCAGGGAACGGCCTTTTATTGCTGAACGTTGTGATTCGCCTCGGGACAGAACAGCGCAGAGTCATAAGTGAATAAGTGATTGTGCACATCGGCGACTTTAAAAACACCAGAATGCAGCCCTACATGCACAAAGCAGTTAGTGAAGTTTTGTAGTGTACTGAAGCAGGGAATCGGGAAGACTCGCACAGAATGTTTTGCTCCAGAAAGATCCAATGGGATCCAATTGGGTGTTAAAATGGGCTCCATTAGCCATGGTTTAACACTGGATTCCAGGTCACTGCCCCTTTTACTTTCATTGGAGCAGCTCTCCTTACTTCTTCGGAACACAGCACTCAGAACCTGCAGACCTGTGAAAGCACCTCCCAGTACTGAGTACTGAGCATGAGGCCACCCAGGGCATCTTTCGTATTTTGTATCAAATAAAGTAACGTTTATTAAGGTAACGTTAATCATGAGGCATACAGCATACACAATGCCTGTATGACAGCTGTACAGCAGCTTGTGGCATTTGACACGAGCATCTACAGAGGGTTATACATGCAGCAAACGTTAACCAAAAAAGCCGTGCTTGCAACCTGCCATTTGCAGAGCATTGGCTAGGCTTTGTAATGTTAGTTATCTACAGTAGCAGGCAAAATTGTGGAAAGACCTAGCATTTTGGCATTACAATTTATGGTTTACGACACGAATGTTGGCTGTAGCGTTTCTAAACAATCAAAGAATGTTTACAAATAACATTCACTGGATGATTAAATAAGTAACTGGAGTAACGAATAAAGTTCTGCAATCTTTAAAAATTGGAAGCGTTTCCACAATTTTGGCCACTAGTGTAAGTTTAAAGGAATTGTAAACTAATCATCATGTGAACAGGATACAGGCAGTAAATCTTTATAAGAACCCATATAAAATACAGTGTCATTTGTTCTTAGGTTCACTGTTTTTTTTTGTGGTGCTTATTAATCTTTTAAATGCATGATATGTGTTGAAGAAAGTACCCATACGCTCATGATATGTCTTCAAATAAGTGTTTTTTTTTGTTTGTTTTTTTAACTAAGCAAATGGAAACGTATAGAAGCTGCAGATGAATGTAAGGTACTGACGGTGCTGTGAATGTGCTCCACCTCTGTATGTGAAGTGAGGAGCATCCCTTTGCCCATCTGCCTGCTTTCCGTTTGATTCATTTACTTACTTATTCTTTCCTTCAGGAGGGTAATGTATGCTCTTCTTGATGTTGATGCTAAATGTGCTGCTTCAGTGTGACGCTGTCAGTTGTTAAAATGTCTTTATATGCCGTATGTATCCTTTTTTTCAATATAAAAATTATTCAAAGAATGTTTTAAGGTGGTTCTGTTTTAAGGGCGTTTCAATTGTTCATCTTGATCTGAGTTGGGATCACAGCTTTACTCTGGCTACCTTCAGTCATATTGGCAAAACTGACTTTAGACTGGTTAGACAGCCATTGTGTTTATGCCTAAAAAAATAAAAACCTTTGAGTGTATAAAGCACCCCATACACATCGACACACACCTGTGACCACAATACATAGCATGGGAAAGGAAAAGTGTTGAGCGTTGCTCCTGTGTAAATGCCTTCTCCTTGTACTAAGTGATAACCCTCTTCTCATTTTAGGCGCCCGTAGCTTAGCTGAGGGCCATAAAGCGTACGGTAGGTCTGGTAGGGCTCCCTTTTCTTACAACGTTTTTTTTTCAGTGTCGTTACTTCATCTGTTCTTACTGTCTCTGTCCGGTATGGATATACAATGAGGAACACAGGCTTCAAAATCCCCATGTCCTTATAAGGGCTGGAAAAGTAAGACGATATGCATAAGTCAGGTGCTGCTTCTGCTAGAAATCTATACAGCATGAGCTATTTACTCATTGCCACCTGCAAATTATCGCATCAGAATCATTCTGATATCTGAACTACCAAATGAGAAATGAGTCAGAAGGAAGGATTTAGAGCAATGACTAATAAGGAGTTTACTATTTATAAACTATTACGTTTATAAAAAAAAAAAAGTTTTACAGTGTATTTGGCTGTCATGAGAGGTCAAATTAAGAAAAATAAGAAAAGGAAGATCTGTGTGCATAGCACCTGCGTGTAAATGTGACACTCTTGAAATGCAGTAAAAGGAGGATACTGAGGGAGCGTTAGCCAGTCCCATTATGTTGTGTTCACACTCGTCTTTTCATGAAGCCATTATTTGGGTGTTCAGTTGTAAGACTTTGTTTTTGTTGTTCTCATAAATTGCATCATATTGTTTTTATAGGTTTTACCTGTGTTTTTATGTATTTATATGCTTTGTTTATAACTCTCTTTTGAAATATTAAATTATTATTATTATTATTATTATTATGCATTTATACTATGTTCTTTGTTTTATTTTTGATTTATTTTTCAGTTTTTGGGAATATTTAACATAGAAAAAATATAACAAATGTGTTATCTCTCCTTAATGGGAATTTGTGCAGATTTTAGTGATTATATATAAAGAAAATTACCGAACAACTCTGAAAGATGAGGACTCGAACCATACTAGAAAGCAGCTCTTGTTTTTAAAGGTTTATGCTGTCACATGCAAATGTCATTTACAGTAAAGGAAGCTCACGGAAGAAAAAAATATGTTTTTAATATGTAATATATTGGATTTCCAACTGGAAAACAGTAGCTTATTTATATTCAAGATATGTTTTAGTAAGCATACACGTAATTGGATATCAGGAAGAGTGTTTGGACACACACACATAAGTGCTGGCTAATGTGTACAGTCTGTGATGTTACCATCACACGCCCGTGTCATGTAAATATTAAGTGTTATGTGTCGGCTGGCTGCACCTACACATGTAGCATGTTTTGAACACGCAGGCGGAGGAGTTTCAGACCGGTCTTGCGTGATTACACTGAATGATGGAGGGAGTCCCAGATCCGTGTTAATTTATCTGAAGCTAAATATGCTTTGAAAGCGAATGACTGTGCTGAGCTATGGCCTGATGGTCGGTTTCACACAGGAGAGTGAGAGTCAGAGAACCTGCCCCCCATGAGGACCTCATCTCTGTATTTGTATATCTATGTGCACAAGGGAAGTTGCTCAGTCTTTGTTCTTTTGTGTCTCCATGGGAGACGTGAGACATCGCTCACACCCCTCTAGCTTCGAAAGGAGAAAATCAGCCCCAAAAGGTTCTGCTGGGGCCGCGTGGGGCCTTTCGATGTTGTTGAGGTCCGCCTGAACACGGTGCCATTTCGCCTCATCCTCCATCTGGTGGGGCACAGATGTATCTGCCGTGCTCTCATTTACGGGAGAGATATTTAAACTTCTATTATGCAAACTTCTATTAAGTGTTACTGCCTTATGTTGGCCAAACCCCAGATCTGTAAAATGAGATTTTATGAAACGCTGCTAATATGACTTACATTTTAACACAGTAGGAGCTTTACTTAGTTTTTTTCTATTATTAATTCATGATCCTCCAACACATTGAGCGCTATTATCTGGCAGTGAGTTCATGCCTTTCTTCCTTTGACTTGATATCTGACTGGACTTTGATGCTTAACGTCTGACACCTGACCTTCTAGATATCCTTTCTTTTATTTCATACACAATACTCACCACAATATATGTTGTAGGATTTCCACAAATAACTTAAGCTGGGACAGGACCAAGGAGGTAAATATATAGTGTGTGTTAATCTGTATGAAGAGACCGGTAGCTTGAATTTGGTCTTTGGAAGATGTCAGTGGATGATGTCGAATAGATTTTTTTTGGATGTTTGCAGTGTTTCTTTGGGAAAGGGTATGTGCATAAGGCCTAGCAATGATCTTTTTCCGGGTATCAGAAATGTTCCCTTCCCATGGAAGTATGTGCAGGCAATCAGTGAGCAAACTGAGCTGTAGATGAGGTGGCCGCTGACACGTGACACCATGTTCACTCCAGGCAGAAAGTGTAGTATGAGAAGGCACTAGTACTGACC
Source organism: Stomatorhinus ivindoensis (assembly GCA_019775895.2). Classification (NCBI taxonomy): domain Eukaryota; kingdom Metazoa; phylum Chordata; class Actinopteri; order Osteoglossiformes; family Mormyridae; genus Stomatorhinus; species Stomatorhinus ivindoensis. The sequence continues at coordinate 8,049,522 of JABFEB020000039.1, read as the reverse complement.
GTCTATGCCTTTGCTGTATTAGTAATAATTAATATGATATATTCTATATCTTTGAAATCTCTGCACTTTGACACTATTACCTCTAAATCTTGAAAATCATGTCTAGTTGGAATTATGCTTTTGTTTGGAGATTTAAAGAAAGAATTACCTTATATTTTACTGAATACTACTGTATAAGAGAAAGGTATATTTTATCAGCCAGGATTTTTTTGTTTTAGAGTTTCAGTCTATTGGTTTCTGAGGAAAGAATCCCTTGAAATATCAGGTGGCTGTTTTTTAAATATTTCCCAGAACTCTGTCATTAAGAAATGAAATTTCTTATGTATGTGTAGTCTGATATGCATTTTTGTATTTCATTATTCTTCATTGCATAGCATTAATTCTCAATTGATGTTTAATATGAATATTATACTGGGTTCAAAAATAGTTTGTAGGTAATCCAGGTGTTGCATTTGATGCAATGTCCAAATCTGATACATTCTATAATATGAAGGATTTTTAGAAGGAAGACAGAGTTTTGTCTGAAATATCTGCCAGTAATTTTTCTAAACCAAAATAACACATGTTGTGTGTCACTAAAAAAAAAGTGTGATTTGCAGTGTTAAAGATCGACAGATGGTAAAAGCGGGCTAGTTTCAGACGGAGCTCATTTTCCTCTTACTGCACTAACAAAAACATACTGTAAAGCACCATATATTAAAAAAATATTATTATACATCAAAATGCTAAACGTGAAGAACTAAATTTGGAAATAAGCGAAACACAAAAAGAGAAAAGGAGAAATGGAATAAATATGATTTACCCTGAGTATAGAACTTATGGTTTAACTTCAGCCAATGACCTATATATAATTTTATTTATTTATTTTTTTTAAAACAAAGCCATTTTTAACTGGCTGCTGTATTTATTCATCGTAGATTGGCTACCCTGTACAAGATGGGTTATGTCAAAAAGTCTAATGGAACTGATCATGCTTTGATTTTATCTGAACAACATGGAATTTTATACTATACAAAACAAACAGGAACAGATACTCAAATAGCAGTGAGCATGCATTCGATCAGTTGCAAGCAATTACTGATATCCACTGCAGTACAACAAGGAACACTACTATGTGTATACCAGTTTGCTCCTGACTTATGCTGTATCTGCGTGAGCTCGATGTGTAATGCACATCACGTGTAAGGCACTTTGAAATCTAAAACTGTTTGTGTTGCCCTTGGTAGAGCAGTCATTGGCTTGGCTTGAGTAAATAATGGAGGCTTTTAAATAGCATGTCATGATGCATTTGTGATTAAACAAGCTGAAGTTTTGTTATTCATCGTTACTGCATAGACAGGGTGCTGTTTTGTTATACAGTGATCCCTCGCTACTTTGCGGTTCACTTATCGCGGATTCACGACTTCGCGGGTTTTTAAATATACAGTAGTAGTAGTATTTTCTAGTCTAAGAACAACACAAGTTTAGTGACTACGTGCGTTATAGCACGGGCTGTGATTGTCACATGGGGGGGAGACG
>JABFEB020000039.1:8014830-8030732 GCA_019775895.2 Stomatorhinus ivindoensis | reverse complement strand
TATATGCAGATGTCATAGAATGTATTTTTAAGTATAATACTTGTGTAATTTTTCAATGTATATGACTATTCTGTATATGCATACATTTCTAAGTATAGAATTGGAAAAAATTTTTTTCCAATATATGTACCATTCTTTGGCATTAAATATATATATATCACTTTATATCTGTCCATGTATATAAAATGCATAAATTTTAAATATATATGACAACACAGTAAATATATATGTATGAATGAATGGTAGGGTTTCGACCCTGAGGTGTGATGGGCCGCGCTACACTATCAGGGCTATTACAGAGACTAACCAGGCTGTTCTGCTCAGTTTGGTGGCTGCATGGGTTGGCCAGCTGTAACAGAATCTGTGAAGGACTGGTCACCATGGCGATGGGACGGAATGACCCTCATAGCTACAGTATAGCATTAGTCAAATGTAGTTAGAACTTCACTGATACACCTGCAAACACCTAAACAGGTTATATATCAGAACATGTTTAGAGTTTAAAGGAAATCCTCATAATGTACAATCCATAAAGTAAAATAAATAGCTTTGAGATTTTGCCATTCATTTATTTTTCCATTATATTGTAATCTATTTAAAAAAAAATAAAACATACAGACAGCTGACCTGGTTGTTGTTTTGTTGTGTAGGAATTAATGGATTAGAGGTGTTAAATCTCTGTTTGTTGCTGTAGTCCTGCACAACGAATGACATCATTTATGTGACAGTTGTTCTCTGTTAAGAGGGGACACAGACAGCTGCTACTGACTGACACATACAGGCTACCGTGCTGTACTGTCTTTAGCGTGATAATCCTATGGGTCTGTGCCGCGCACAGACTCTTTTACTGGGATTTGCTGAACCACTGGCTGCCTTCACTGTATCCAGTAGTCATGCTGTGACAGTGACAGGCAGCAAAGATTTTGTGTGAGGTCCTGGCTGTGAACCCGCAGCCCAAGATGCTTTTATTTCCTTTATGGGCGAATCATCCTTCCCAGCAAATTGACCCCTTTCGAGAAAAGTCAAAGGATAGAACTGGAAACAGTGAAGAGAATATTTTATAAGTGCAATATATCAACAATTGCTACTTTTACACATGAATTTATTTACTTTAATTAATATATGTCACAATGACCATATTTAATATATTAGATGTTAAATGCATGTATCCTACATTATTTCATATTCATATATCTTCAGACATTACCTTTTCACGATGGATATCTATGCAATGGAGTCATCCTATTTGATTAGGTTTGTTAGGTCTGAATCCTGACATAGTCCTAGTCAATAGTATTTGATGAAACACTCTCTCACTCACAAGTATGAACAGGACATAGTCTAGCATTTCTGTATATACAGGAACTGTTCAGGTGGACTATCTTCCTTAGGTGCCTTAAAACCAAACTCAAAAACGACTCAGCAGCCTAAACTAACAATCAGTATTTTAAGTAGGAGTCTGACAGCTTGGAAGGGAATAAGATGCTTTGTGAAGCAAAATGTATTTTACATGCCATTGTTCTTGTATTATCATGTTTGTCATGACTAAGGGCTGGGAAAATAACAAAAGCTACATCTGAGCCTTTTATATTCCAGTAGGCTTAGTGTGCGCTTCTCCATTCAAATGTAGGGAATGCGGCATGTTTTAGATTCAGCCAAGCTTGACTAGTTGGCGTTGCCAAAAACAGACAAAAGAAAACCTTCAAGATGAAGTGCTATTTGTAAGCCAGCATGCTAGTTCCACAGCTATATGCTTCAAGTTGCAGATTCCTTGGACATTTTTTTACATTAAATATATATAATAAATACGATTGCAGTTGATCAGCAACAGATATACTTAGAGTGTGATTACATCTTTGTGTGGAAGAGTGAACAAGACTTATGACTGAAAGATTAAAATGTTAACAATTCAGCTGTTAGGCTATCTTGTTATACCCCTGATCTAAGGGCATAACCCAAATTATCCTGAATTGTTATCTTGAATTGTCCCCGATTTAAGTAAGCTTCTGAATTTTAAAAATGTTTTGAATGCTTAGGGGGTTAAGAGATGACAGGCTAGTTTGCCTGACTTAGTGGTCAGTGTGTGAGGGGGAAAGTATACAGTGTGTGTGAATTTTTAATAATACAGTGACCAGTGGTGTGCTATCATAAATAATATGGTAAAAAATAAAAAAAAACTGGAAATAATTTGAAGTGCTGCAAGTTTGAATATCCTGGCTGCCAGTTTCTAAAGATAGCCTAGCGTGTGGTTTTGGCGGCAGGAGGATGAGGATAATCTTCGAAAGGAAGTGGCAGCCATGAGTTCCCTAGCTGTGTGCTGCATGCTTTGCACCGTTTGCTTTACCTCGAGGTCCAGGGTACAGGCGGCAGGGTACAGGCGGCAGGCAGCAAGCAAGCTCAGCAAACAATGGCTGAGACTTGCCCGGTATCCATGGCAATCAGTTGAGCATGCTTATGCTTATCTGTACCTATTTTTTTGTCAAATAGACGATTGCTTTTGTGCATCATCACTATACTATTTTACTATTAGAATTAAATTTAAATTGATTTATGCCATGCTAACATATAGTAATCAAGGTCAAAAGCAGTAACAAACATTTGATGCATTTTATTTTTATTTACATTTTTTTGTGAGAAAAATGCTTTTCTGAACCTTTAAAGGCATACGTGGCAGAAAAGGCAACTGCTTAACATGTTGAAACAGACCAAGGATCAATTAAACATACTTGATTTGCTTTCAGGAATCACAGATAGAACAAGCAGGCTGCTATGTTTTTAGGTCTTTTACAATGTTGGGTAGAGCCCTTTGTAGTACACCCTAAAAGACAAGCACATCAGTAAACAGTCTCAAGGCATCGCAAGGGCTCCCGTCATCAACACCGAATTGTCTTCTTGCCTGTTTGAGATTCATTATGACTTTGCTGGTTTTGCTAAAATATGGATGTACTGTGTGAATCTACATTACTTGATTTTGAAATTTTATTTTCGGCTAGATTTTTTTTCCTTTCATTTTAAGGAAAAAACTAAAACATGTGTAAGGTTAAATATGTGAATGGCAGTGTAAACAACTATAATTATACCACAAACGATGCTCCTTTTATTTGATACTGGTAATTCATATATATTAATATATAGCTGTCTTTATAAAGAAACCTGTAATGTCATGGATTTTGTACTGTATTTGCTGGTACTTTGTAAAGCAGTAAGCCTTAACTGAGATCACCCAGTGGCTTGCGTTTGCTAAGGTAAATTTCCTTTTTCACAATTAACACACAACTAGCATTCTCACAATACTGCCATGCTCTTGTGACTAAACCCATCACAATTATAAGTGTTGTGAGAATGTGAAATTGTATCTGTGTCTGTTTTACAGTCGTCTTCTCCTTTGTTGCTCTTTTGAACCTAAAAATCCTGATTTTCTTATAGGACAATCAAGGCCCCTGGGCAGGTTTATTAAATTCCACTGACAGTCACCATTCCATCTTCAAACTTACTTAGCAAGGTGATTGCTCTGTAGGAATTCCTACACAGAAGGATCATACTCCTCATTAAACACCTGAACATCGATCGTCATAGACAGAACATTGTAGAAAATGTCATACTGCTTACTGTAGTGCCAATGAGACAACGGTCTCCAAGTCGTAAGCTAGCTAGAGGAATTGGGAGTGAGCTGCTGTTCACTTCGGGGCTGCCTTCGAGGGGACGGGACGAGACTGGACTACACACTTCATATTTAACAATGATTAGGCCGTCTAATATAGCGTGCCTATTGAGCAATAACCTTTATGAAACACATTAGCCGCAATGTACCTATCTTTTCACATTATCAGGCGAATCAGAGCACTCTCTGGTTTGTCTTTGAACATTCAAATGATTTGAAAGCATCAATGTCGAAGTGAAACGCCGCAGTCCGTTCCACGCCTGACCATTCCCTAGCAGCCTCTTATCAGACTTTATCCATGCACTCCGTATGCTTGCTTCTTTGTGCTGTTTGTTTTCCTCATTGACCTAGAAGTGCTGTCCTCCCAGGAAATGGGCTCGTCCAGCTCTTCTCCTTTGCTCTCTATGGTTAGAAATGCTTTTGGGTGGATAGAGTTTTGCTTACTTGCTTCGGTGGAGAAAACATTGAATGTGTAGTCAGTTGCTGCTCATCAGTTTTAGAGTGTGATATAGAAATGGATGATTTCAAGGATACATGTTAGCTTAAATTATTTTTAATTCTTAAATATCATATCAATAATGAGGATGGATATAATGCCAAATATTCATTATTTGTAAAGAAATATACATATATAAATATTATAAATATGCGCTTAATTTGAACCAAACTATTTTCTGCTCTAACACGTTTTAGTTCCAACACTTTTTGTTCAGTTTATTTTATAAGATCTTATTGAAGCATGCAGGATATTACTATTGAATGTATGGTTTGTCGTTCTGTTGCTTTTTGGAATTGCTGAATTCAACAGATTGTTTTGTATTTATGTTTTATTTGTTTACCCATTTTGTAGCTAACATTTATTTACCCACCCTGTTTATTTCTATGGATGTTTACTGTTTATTTTTCAGATTTGCAGATCTTTCCCTCTTTGGGCTATTTATATAATTTAATTCATTTTGGCGATACAATGTTCTTCAGTATTTTAGCCCCAACACTCATGTAATGAATCAGCCTCTCAATGATTTAAGTAGTGCAAAGGGTAACATGTTGTATATAGTTCTGCAATTAAACATTTTTTGAAGAAATCCAGTATTACATTCTCTTGAATCCTACTTGCCCTTGAGCAGTCTGTGTGCATCCTACGCTACAGTATCACAGAAGTTGCAAACACAACATTTAGTCAATGCAAAAATAAATAATGATAAAAAGAAACCATAAAACCATATAAGTACAAGAAAAAAATAGTAAAGAAAAATCATGAAAACAATTTTATTTTTTTTAATTTCATGCGATTTCTATATTGTATTTGTGTACATTTTTATTTATTTATTATTTATTCTTAGTATGCTGCATTTTGCACTGCAATGCCGCCATAAAAGCCCAACCAAAAATGTCACGCAAAGTACAGCAGAGATTTGTGGGGAACGGCAATTATTTGGCCCTTTAGTTTTTTATTTTTCATTTTTATTTCTTTTTGCCTAATTTTACACCCAAGTGATGCAATTCTGGTGTTTTACAGTTTGTGTATCAATATTTTGCAGGAAGGAAATGATGAAGAGATTTGACTGTGTGACCTACCGTGGGCACATTCTCTGCTAAAATAGTCAAATTAGACATTTCAAATAATTAAAAACACATCTATGTGCCCTAATGAGCCAAGATTTCTCCAATACCTTTTCAGAGGTTATTAAAAATAGACTGAATAAAATGTCTCAGTATTATAGAAATCTTTTAAGCCAAACCATGTCATATAAATATGTCATTCATTTATTTTTGATACGGTTTTGTAGAAAAATGTAAAAATCTCTAATTTTTCGTCATTATATTAGTCAAATATTAACAACACTGAGTGCCTGTCTGTAGGTAAAATTATAATATTGAATTATTTGATATATTATTAATTGGAATCTTTTAAATTACTTTTATATTTCTACCTATGTATCAATATATAAATAAATGTTCAAATATATAGAGTGTTAAATATTTCAAATGATATCACGTGTAACACAGCTCCTGCTTATGCAAACACATTGGTACTTGAGGCCCACACAAAACAATAAAAAAATCCTTCTCGAAATATAAGACAAATGGCATCATAAATAAATTACACATTCAGAACTGGGAGAGAAATAAAGAACTTGTTTTGAATGGATTTTCTGTGCTCTCGAGACACGTATAGACACTGGTAGCCTAAATATTAAGGAATTGATAACTAATATCTCCCACAAATTTCTCTTGATGTCATGGGTTTCATGTTTTAAAGCGAATAATTATGCCAACTTAATTTTGGCTTGTGGTAAAAGGTTTTTCAGCCCAGGAATCAGTGAAAAGGCGCTCTCTCTCTCACACACCCATTTAAGCAAATGCACTTCTCTCAGATCGATTGGGCTCTAATAAAGACTGATCGAAGTTGATTTATGCAAACCAATCATCTGCATGCGAATGAGACTTATGCAAATGAGGATGCTGTCCTGTCTTACAATGGTTGCCAAAGATACACAGGGATAACCTTATGTAGGAAGCTTATTTTTCAATTTTTTAAGCACTGTCGCTTGGCTGAGATGTGAATTATTTAACGAATGCTCCAATTTCCTGAGAGGGACTGATTTGAAAGGTTGAAAGACTGTTATTTTCTGCCGTATCAATTACATCTACCCATCTCCTGCTTTGAAGCGGTGAAGCCAGTGTCTTCCATGAGAATCCATCCCAAGACTGCCATAAAGCTTCTGGGAAGCACGTCACTCTCGCATTCACCATGTGCTTCATTCCCAACAATCTGCTGGGTGCTCCCACCTTTTCATGTGTTTAAAAAATAAAACAGCACTCAATTTATTCAGTAAAAATATATAATTACGGTTATTATCAGCAGCCATACCACCTGCAGTTCAGACTAGGAAATCCACCTGAAACTGCGCAGGTTGAGGCATGACCAGTAATTTGATGGGAGCCCAGCGGGTTAATCCATTCTGAGGTCTGTGTGGGTCCCAGTGCCCCAGTGACAAAGACACTGTGCTGTAAAAATGGTACTGTCCATCAGACGAAACAATAAACTGAGGTTCTGACTCACTGAGGTCATAAAAGATCCCTGGGCATCTTTCAAAGCGTTGGACTGGTACCTGATGTCCTGGCTAAGCTGCCCGCTGTGGTTCTAGCAGGTATGGCCTCCCAATCATCCCCTACATCTAACCGGTGAATTCTCTCCTGCCCCTTCACCACCTGAGCCGCTGTGAGGTGAGCGTACTGGCACAGGTTGGCTGCTGTCGCATCATCCAGGTGGGTGATACACAGAAGGTGGCTGAAGTGGTTCCCCGTTGGTTCTGTTAAGCAGTTTGGGTTTCTTGAAAAAAAACATTATGCAGACGTAACATTCATTCATCACAGGTCCTCAGGTGCTTCTTAGGAACTTCATGATCACTGAGTCAGAAGCAGACTAAATCAGTGTTTTGTATCATAATCATCTTTCACTAAAAGAAAATGGGGCAGCACAGTGGTGGTTGGCACTGCTGCCTCACACCTCAGGATTCAGGTCTCCTCCGAGGCTCCGTGTGTGTGGAGTTTGCATGACCTCCCTGTGTCATCGTGGGGTTTCCTCTGGGTACTCTGGTTTCCCCCCACAGTCCAAAGACATGCTGAGGTGGAGTCACCAAATTGCCAAATCTGTGAAAGACGTGTGTGTGTGTCTGTGTGTGTGTGTGTGTTTGTGTGTGTGTGTGTGTGTTTGTGTGTGTGTATGTGTGTGTGTCCTGCGATGGGTTGGTGCCCCATCCTTGGTTGTTCTCTGCCTCCAGAAATAATGTAGACCCCTAGCAAACTTGAACAGGACAAGCAGTTATAGAAAATGGAAGGTTAAAAATAGATTTTTAAGTGCATTTCATGTTTTTATTGAGATCTAAATATCTCAGGACCCAGGTCTCATTCAGTACATTTTCATTAAGGTTTTTTTTGAGCAAACACTTAAACAATATAATTTAAAATTCTAAAAATGTATTCTTAATAATTTGCCTTCATACTGATGTAATTAAAATTCCAAATATCCAATCCCCTGTTATTAAGGCATAATATACATAGACCAGCATCAGTGACTTGTATTGTGACGATAAAATATTCCTACAAAGTGAGTTTAACGTTCGTTGTTAAATGTTTATTATTCCATGCGATAAGAGACAACAGCTGAGTCAAGGTTACAGAACAGCTACCCCTGCTGGTCATTTTGAGCACTGCACAATATTCAATCCGGTCAATCCCTTAGACACGAGACGAGTACTTTTGACTGTTATTGGATTAGCTCTGAATGTAGTAGAAAATGTACTTTACTTTGTGTATTTTTATATCGATCCTTGCACTTTCAGACAATCAGGTCTTTCGACAATAGCATTTCTTCTCTGTGACACTTTGGACACATCCCTGTCTCTGAGGACACTAAGGCTCTGTTGGACAGACACCTGAATGTACAAACACCTCAGTTCCACACAGGCTGGACAGGCGCCTGATCTCCACACAGTGTACACTATGTGTGAATGCATGAATTACACACGAGGCAGCATTTTAGCAGGCGCTGACGTGCTGCTTCCGGGCATGATGCTAATGGTTAGTGGGTGTGCTACAACTGATCAAACCTGTATATGAGTATGCATCACAGTGGTGGGTGCTTACAGATCAGTTGCGAAGGAGGTCTGTAAAGCAGACTAGCACTGGTCAGCTGGCTTTCTTTTCTCAAGGTCAGCAGGTCCGCTTACAGCCATTCTGAGCTGTCTGATCTCTCCTAGCAGAATGGAGGGTCTGAGGTCTCTTTCTCAGCCACTTCTATCATGGTTGTTAATTTGGACATGGGAAAATGGCACCAATAGTGAAAAGAATGTAAAATAAAACCGCACATAAACAATATATTCATGTCTAGCTGAAATGTAGTCTAGTTTTCTGCCTAGTTTTTCAGACCATAACAGTAGTGCATCAATTCTATTATTATAATACACAATGCAGCACAGTCTGTTCTTTGGTATCCTTATGCAATAATTAATGGACTGTGTTTTTGTTATTTAAATTTTTGTTCAGTTTAATAAAATAGAATTATACAGTCATGGCCAAAATCATCAGCACGCCTAGAATTTTTCCAGAAAATGCACAATTTCTTCCAGAAAATTGTTGCAATTACAAATGTTTTGGTATACACATGTTTATTTCCTTTATGTGCATTGGTGATTAATGGAAAAAAACTGAGAAAAAAGCTAAATTTGACATCATTTCACACAGAACTCCAAATATGAGCCAGACAAAATTATTGGCCCCTTTTCAAAATTGTGGGTAAATTATTTTATTTCAAGCATTGGATGCTTGTTTGAACTCACCTATGGCAAGAAACAGGTGCTGACAGTGTAACAATCACATCTGAAGCCAGTTAAAATGGAGAAAAGTTGACAGCCTTTCTGTTGTGTCTGTGTGCCACACTAAGCAAGGAGAACTGAAAGAGCAGAGAATTGCCTGAGGACTTGAGAACAAAAATTCTGGAAAAATATCAGCAATCTCAAGACTACAAGTCATCTTCATGTTCCTTTGTCCACTATGCGCAACAAAATCAAGAAGTCCACAGCACATGACAATATAGCTAATCTCCCTGGATGTGTACGGAAGAGCAAAATTGATAAAAGACTGCAACGAAGGATAGTCCGAATGGTCAAACTAATTCTAAACAAACTCAAGCTGTTCTGCAGACTCAGGGTGCGACAGTGTCAACTTGAACTATCTGTCAACATCTGAACGAAATGAAACGCTATAGCAAGAGACCCAGGAGGACCCTACTGCTGACACAGAAACATATAAAGTCAGAGTGGAGTTTGCCAAAATGTACCTGAGGAAGCCAAAATCCTTCTGGGAGAACATCTTGTGGACAGATGAGACCAAGGTAGAGCTTTTTGGTAAAGCTCATCATTCTACTGTTCACAGAAAACAGAATGAGGCCTACAAAGAAAAGAACACAGTACCTACAGTCAAAGATGGTAGAGGTTCTAAGATGTTTTGGGGATGTTTTGCTGCCTCTAGCACTGGATGCCTTGACTGTGTGCAAGGCATCATGAAATCTGAAGACTACCAAATGATTTTGGGGCGCAATGTAGGGCCCCGTGTCAGAAAGCTGGGTCTGTGTCAGAGGTCATGGGCCTTCCAGCAGGACAGTGACCCCAGACATACCTCTAAAGGACCCAGAAATGGTTGCAGACAAAGTGCTGGAGAATTCTGAAGTGGTCAACAATGATCTAAATCCAATTCAACACTTATGGAGAGATCTCAAAATTGCTGTTGGGAGAAGGCACCCTTCAAATCTGACAGACCTTGAGCAGTTTGCAAAAGAAGAGTGGTCTAAAATTCCATTTGAGAGGTGTAACAAGCTTGTTGATGGTTACAGGAAGTGATTGATTTCAGTTATTCTTTCCAAAAGGCATGCAACCAAATATTAAGTTGAGGGTGCCAATAATTTTTGTCCAGCCTAGTTTGCGTTTTTGTGAAATTGTGTCAAATTTGGCCTTTTTTGTGTTGTTCCAATGCACATAAAGGAAATAAACATGTGTATACCAAAACATCTGTAATTTTAACAATTTCTGGGAGAAATGTTGCATTTTCTGGAAAAATTCTGGGGGTGCCAATAATTTCAGCCATGACTGTATGTGAAGAATATTTGCGCATTTCTATTATTTTAACCTGTTCTTTTCATGCTGTGCTGTCTTCCTGATGTATTCATATATATGTTAATATACAGATTATATCTGTATTTTTATTTACAGGTTTTGGAATCGGTAAAGATTAGTGCATCTTCTTGAATTTTTCCTAGACAGAGATTGAGATAGTCCAAACTGACCAGCAGGAGGCACTAAAACAAAGAACACTTGCTGGCCATGTTGAGAGGGATATTTATAGGTTAAAGTTCAGTTTTATTGCTGTATCTGATATGTGTGCATTGTTAGTGTGTATTTCATGAGTACACATGCGACAATGCCAAGGAAAGCTAAGCAGGAGTGTCCCTGTGTTTTGTTTTTCCCTTCGTTCATTTCAGTGCTGCGATTATCACAGGTGAGAGAATTAAGTTTTAATTGACACTTGTTCATAGTCATGCTTAATATACTCATTTATCTATCCATTCATAATCCATCTCCAGCTCCTCCTGGATAATGAGTGTTCTGTTTGAAATTATAATTGATGCATTGAATGTAATAAGACTTCGTTTACAAAAAGTAATAAATAGTTTTTCTCAGGGTACTTGAGCTTTTGATAACTGCTTATACTAGTTTCCTAACAGAAGTCCCCTGAGGGCTCATATCTAAACATAATTGCTTCATGGCACCGCAAAACTCATCCTTGTGTCTCCTTTGTTTGTTTATACCCCTCTAAAATGCTCCCTGGTGGAGCATCACCATAATTTCTGAGTATGCAAATATCAACATTTTTTGGTCACCTTAGTGTTACTAACTGTTAGTAACTTAGTGTTAGTGACTTAGTGTTCCAAACTAACCAATATTCCATATGCATTCATAAATCAGCTGGCCTGTAACTTCCGTGAGGTATGGTGGCCAGTAGCCTCACACCTCCAAGACTGGCTGCCTGGATCCTATCCCTTGGTGTGGAATTTCTTCCTGAAGTCAAAAACATGTATGTAGGTGTAGTACTGCAACTAAAATTCCCAGAGTGTGAAATTATGTGCCTCCAGTGATGGACTGGAACCTGTGCAGTATACACATCAGTTCAGCCTAACTGGTGACCCCATACTGAATCAATATTTGGATGATGGATAAACTCTGATGGCTGTCATGCCCCGGTTGTCCGATCCTCCTGCGTGCCATGCCCCCTCATCTACCTCGCGTGGAATCCCTGTGTTACCAGCTGTTTCTCGTTGTTCTTAATTAGTCTGGTGTATTTAAGTCCACAATAGAGTATGTTTCCCCAGTCCGGTCAGTGACGTCCCTCCTTTGTGTGTGCGATGCTCCTGATTTGTCTGCTTTAAAATAAACCCTGTGTTCATCTGATCTCGTTGGATCCTGTGCTGCTTCCCCATTCTGAGCACAGAGAACAGAATGACAGGACTCTCAAAAAAGACATCTGGCCTGACCGAGGCTGAGTACCTTGGTCTGGCTGATGATCTACTGGCTCAGACAGCCCAAGGTTATGGAGGACCTCGCTGAAAGAGCCCTTGCGGTGCGGTCTAGGGATATCTTGGAGGGGATTTCCCTGTCTGAAGACTCGCACCTCACAGAAGAGGTTAGCAAAACCTCCTACGGCTGAAACGCAGGACGGTGGAGACGATGATGAGGAGGGTGCATTTGGACTGTGGATTGTCCCCTCCCCTGTCACTCGAGCGGCTCAAACTGTCCACTGCCCCTGCAACATTAGCCCATAAAAAAAAGCAGAGAGGCCAAAGACGGGAGGACGCCCTGAGTGTCTAAATACTAGAACTTGTGGCCATAAGTGGAAATTAGCGGGGGAACATTTCAAAACAAATTTGAGGAAGCAATTCTTTACGCAGTGTGTAGTGTGAGTATGGAATAGTCTTCCTGTTAGTGTAGCGCAATCTAAAACCCTGAGTTCCTTTAAATCAGAGCTAGATAAGATTTTAACAGCTCTGAGCTATTAATTAAGTTCTCCCCAAATGAGCTTGATGGGCCGAATGGCCTCCTCTGGTTTGTAAATTTCTTATGTTCTTAGGTCCTGTGACCAGTCAAATAGCAAAAGGTATCCATTTTCCAAGAAGAGCACTGTTTCTCAATCTGATTCTTGGAGCTGGGGGGGGGGAGAAAAAATGTGGACTGTCTGCTAGAGAGCTCAGAGGAAGCAAAAACATGGAGTGCATGTGGGTCCCGGAGGAAAGCAGTGGGAGGAGACCTAGACTCACACATGGAGCGGGGGCAGTATTTAAACCCGCCAACCATAGAGGTGTGATGCAATAGCGCCACCCACTGAACCAGTATGCTGCTCAGACCCAATGATGGCCATTCAATGGCGTCAAATAGAAAATGTGACACAGTGAGGCATTAACAAAGAGGAGATTTGAACTTAGACTTGCGGGCAGAATTGTGACCAGCACTGATGCTCTCAAATAACACAGAAACTAGTATCAAATTCAACCCATTGTTTTGAAGGCACTTTTTGTGATGACAAGTTACCCATTTAAACTTTTTGTTTCATCCAGGAATGTGCAAGCTAACAACACAGAACCTGGAGTGTCAACGTATGGAGCTGGAGGTTGCACAGTGTTTACAGATGGTAATTAGTTCAGAGAGAGAGCTGTCACAGCAGACAAACAGCACCGCAGCCAACACCGTCAGAAATACCCAAAGAATTATCTTCAATGTGCTTGTTTGGGGGAAAGGAGAATAATGACCATTTGTGTCGTCGCTTTTCATGCGTTTCCAGGCATGTGAAGTATTTATCACCAGTGCCAGAGGATGAAGACTCCCTTAACAGCAAATGGCTTTTTCTGGGTATTGGCTGTTGTCATGGTATCTATATTAAGGGATGCTCATTTGGGACAAGCCTTGAGAAAACCAGCACTGGTGGAATGTAAGCATCCTATCGTGTTTCTGAGATTCTGCTCTTCCAAAAAACTGAACTGAATAATTTCAGCATCCAGCTGAAAGCAGATATTCGCCAATATATTTATGGATGTCACTGACATTTATATAATACACTCACCTTTGATGTTATTTCTGGATTTATGAAATAATGTAATCCATTACATACTCTTAGAGAGCTTGAGACACTTATCACATGGATTTTGATCTTTCAGCTGAATTCATTATCGTCTTTGCAGTTTCAGAAGTCCTGTTCTCAGAGCATATCAAGTGGTTGCTTTGAGCGTCTCAAGGGGACATTCAACCTTGGAATACTCAGACCTGATATTTCAGACTTGTCAGAGCAGTTAGCCCTAGCAGATGCTCAAAGTCCCTGTAATACTTTTCTGTTTAGCTGGGGGGTCGTGAAGGAGTCGCCCGAGTCGCACAGAATTCTCCTTGCTGTGCAAGCGACTCCCAGTCACACGGACTCCATTGGCTGGGCTGTAATGGGTATTCAGGTCACATAGGAACACCATGATAAATCAGGATGTCATCACAGATAGAAAGGCCTTGATGAAAAGAGTACCAGAGCCCCCTTGCCCCCCCACCCCTTTTCCATCTGTCACCATCTGCGACTGTGATTCCATTTTTATCCTGTCTCGTCAGGATCACAAATTTCACCAATCAGGCCAAAGCTCTAGCAGAGAGATGCCCATAGACAGAGGTACCTGCAGCCTAACCTGCATTTAATAGGGAGCTAAGGGACTGAATGATTTCATTGAGACATTGATGGAAACCAGGCGCACCCCTGTAGACTTCAAAGTTCTCTCAGCAGCAAGGCGCACAATTAATCTTCACTTCCATTGACAATAGTACAGATCTGCCACTTTGACTTTGCATACTTAATAAAAGAATTTATTGCTGAATGACAGTCATTAGGGAGCTCCCAAGATGGTGTCCAGCTAACAGACACTGTGCTTTTCAGTCCCTGTGGTCTTAAGACAGTCGGCTGCATTGTTACACTCAATCAAATCTCCTAGAAACAAACTATGAAACGGTAAAGCGAAGCCACACTGCCGAAAGGGGCAGAAAAACAGAGTTTGTTCATTTGGGATTTACTTTAAAAAGAGCAGCTCCAGGACAAACCTGTTTACTGTTATTGTCGCATTCATTAATACAGAAACTACCAAGGAAACTAAACACTACGGATATGTCTGATGCTAAACCAGAATAAGTGGCTGGAAGATGGATGCATTGATTATGTATGGATTTTCATTTTCCATCCATCCATCCATACATCCATCCATCCATCCACCCTACACTCCCTTACCCAATACAGTGTGGGGCAGAGCCTGGAGGCACTGAGCACCAATCAGGGAACCTTCTCCAGGTATCGCTGCCTCTCCAGCACATATCATATCTCTCTTGCATTATGCTGTTACTGCTTTACTGATGCCAGACATGACTGCAAACAGCAGGAATCCACCAGCTGTCTGAGGTTAGCTGACTTCAGCTGCAACACCATGCAGATTTTAGTCCAGCCAAAGCTTGCTTTGCTGTAGGATTCATACACTGAGATTTGACAGAAATAAACACATGTCTAAGCAGTGGGTTCTATTCTGTGATATGTCAGTTTGTGTGAGAACACAGCTAGAGTAGGTTCTGGCAGAGGATCGCTATGGCAGAGTGAGCTTATCACTCTCCTCTCTTTACCATGTTGGTAACTGTCAAAACACTTTTATCACTGGTATTATTTTTCTACTGTCTGCATCAATACATCTATATATCCACCCAACCATGCATTCATTCATCTGTGTTTAAGAATTACTTATCTAATTCCACTCATTTCTCTAAAAAAAAAAGAAATCTATCCAAGATGTACTGCTACGGAGGAATCATTTTAAGGATCATTTTATAGTGCTGTGGTATTTTTAACAAAAAACGATTTGACTGAGTAATGAGGCTGCTCTTCCAAAAATATCCTTAGAACTAATTTGCTGTAGTTTCCATTAAAAAGAGTTACTGTGATGTCATTGAGATACCATGGAGACGCTCATGTGCTATGAGTCAAAGTTCAAGCTACAGCTGTCTCTATATATTCAAACTGACCTTTATCCATAGCAACTTGTCAGATACAATGACAAACATTGTTGCTGAACAATAATGTCGTCTTCTGCGTGACCTTCTGTACCCTGGCTATACATGGCCACACTTGTTCCTTACGGGACACTTTTTCCTACTCTAACACCAAATCACAGCATCCTGGAGACACATAGAGTGGAGTCTAATGTCATGTTTCCCAAGTAAAGTTTGGCATCCAATTACCCCAGCAAACCATTTTTAGCTGAAATTACCCATGTAATAATGCAATCAAACAGACAAAAGTGGAATGACTGAGGTACAGATGAACAAAAGGTTTTGCTTTCACTGATTCCTAAATCAAAGTATGTTCATGCCATAGAGGCAGAAACAAGCACAAAACATATTTCATCATAACTATCCTCAGCTAGAACTATTCTCTTAGCTATAGGAGTCTCCTTTCGGTAAGTGTTATGTTACCTAATGGGGACTCCTGTAGCCAACACGCAGATTATTCAAAGGGGACTCCTATAGCTGACGCGCCACTTACCGAAAGGGGACTCCTATAGCTGACGCGCCACTTACCGAAAGGGGACTCCTATAGCTGACGCGCCACTTACCGAAAGGGG
>JABFEB020000039.1:7951626-7962451 GCA_019775895.2 Stomatorhinus ivindoensis | reverse complement strand
ATCAGCTGTCCTTCCTGTCTCCCTGTAGTGCTGTCTTAGGCGTCTCACAGTGCGGACATGGCAATTTATTGCCCTAGCCACACCAGCAGTCCTCATGCCTCCCTGCAGCATGCCTAATGCACATTCACGATGAGCAGGGACCCTGGGCATCTTTTTTTTGGGTGTTTTTCAAAGTTGGTAGACAAGTCTCTTTAGCGTCCTGCATTTTTAGAACTGTGACCTTAAATTCCTACTTTCTGTAAGCTGTTAAGGTCTTAACGACCATTCCACAGGTGGGTGTTAATTAATTGATTATGGTTAATTGAACATGCATGGAAAACATTGTTTAAACCCTTTGCAATGAAGATCTGTAAAGTTATTTGGATTTTTACAACATTATTGTTGAAATACACAGTCCTGAAAGAGGGACGTTTCTTTTTTTGCTGAGTGTATATATACTTGTATCACATATATATATATATATATATATATATATATACACACACACACATACACACACACTGCCCAAAAGTAGGTAATAAATTTTGTATGACCAAACATTTGTTGTCACCTCCAGGTTTCCAAACTGTCACTGGCTGGAGTCAAAGACTAAAGAAAACAGTCTGTAGGATCTGTGGAGAGGTGTTTGCTCCCCAGTTGGCAGTTAATTTAAACTGGTTATCCGTAAGTAAAACCAATGTTTAAGCAAAGGTAAAATTTGACCTTTCAGGATACACAATTGTTTAAACACAATATGGATTTAACCTCCTCATGCACGTTACATAATTCTTTCCCATAGTTTTCATTGGTTTTAATGCCCAAAGTTGCTTTTTTCAGACTGCAGATAAAAAGTGAACAATCACAACGTAAAGGAATACCAATAAACTCACCGGTTCATGATTGACATTTACCATTTAATAAGGTCTAATGTAAGTGAATTGTCTTCTGTTTTTTAGAGTCTGCATTATGAAACCCACTGTTGTCTAATCCAAATGAGGCTGAAGCTGAAACAACCATCAAAGAGTGGCTCATGACAGGCTGACCAGATGTGTCCGATAGTTTTCTTTCAGTATTTTTATTTTTCTGTGTTTTTTATTTTTGTAACGTGCATTATATATTTTGTGTGCGGCACCCAGGGCATCATCTGGACGTACGGGAAGGCAGAGAGCATGGATTGTCAGAACATGCATAGACACATTAATGGACAAGTATAGTAGATACAAATGTCATGTACAGCCGCCATAGTTATGGTGTGTTAAGGTTAGGGTTAGCTAGACTGAAGTAATGGGTCTTCTTGGGTGTCGTTGGCATAGGTGTGATAGTTAACATTTTCTCATTGTTCTTCCTATTGGTAGCATGTAGAGAGAAAACAATAAATGACTCTAGCATTGTTGGAGAATGCTACAAAGGGGAGAGGGCATTCATCCTTTATTCAAGCCAAACCCAAGTCCCTGAATTATTAAACCAGCATTGAAGGAAGTTACAGCTTTCAATCCGCAAGTCCTTAATGGAAAGTAAGGCTTCCTTCTATCATGATATATGGGATTAAGGCAGAAGGATGCATCAGACAGAAATGTAAGCAAGTAGGGAAAGATTACAAGAAGAAGCACACCTAGTCCAGCTTACTGTACCTGCAAGGAGCTGCCTGAATCCTGGATTTGTGATGTGGGGGGTTAAACCATAGCATTAAGTAAAAAATAGTAGCATTTACTAGTTAGTTAATTATTCTGGGTACCTTTATGTGAGCGGTGCCATGGATATCTGCAGTTTGAATTGTGATGTAATGTGTGTGTCCATGTGTTAGTGCAGCAATTATTAAGTGAAATCGTTTACCTCAGAATGCGTGTGTAGCGTTAAGTGTCATCCTCCTTGGCTGTGCCACTGCTGGTGGTCCCCACCAGGTCGCTGCTAATAGACATAGGATTTCTGTTCCTGTTTTATGAAGAGCCGCTGTCTAAATATTATTAAATCATGTCCTACTGCAGAGATCTGGTTATACTGGTGTCATAAGTGGGGATGTCAGGCCGTTGATGAGATTGATGACCCGATGCGCAGACATGGGCACAAACTGGCAGACCTAGCAGGCTTAGCCTATTGATCTCCCCGGGGCAGCAGGATGAACGAGCCACAGCCCCAAGGCAGGGTGCGCTAACAGGAGGTGGCCGGGCAGCCCCTGGAGCCTCAGGGTGCGCTAACAAGGCGGGGGGCAAAGGCCTCACCATACCCTTGTGTACCTCCTTAATATTATTAAATCATGCCCCACCACATTGGCTACAGTATTTATGTCTTTAAGTCCTTCCATGCATGATGAATTAGAATATTCATTGCCCAGTTTAACATTCTCCAGTAAATATCTGATATTCCTCATGTAGTATGTTCAAAATCTCCTGTGATGTCCAAGGATGTTTGCTGCTGGGCCAAAATTCCCTGGATAGATAGAGTTGACCTGCAAATTCATAAAATTGTCTGGGTATGTGTGAGAGTCACAAGCTTAAAATAAGACACCAGCAAGCAACCACACCCAAGCTGTGTACAACTGAGCTACCGGTCTTCTGCCGGTCAACGTTTTCCTCTTTAATATGTTGCTCTGAACAAGTACTCAGTGCTGAAAGGACGGAGGCCACTGACTTTGAGGTACGCAGGTGAAACTGCTGGGTTGGATCAAAGCGACAAGATAAACGAATCACCAAGGACGATGCTAAAGGTGATAAACCCGAGATCGATAAAATGTGCAAAGCCGACCTGAACCAGGAAACCAAGGGCTCACAGTGAGCTCAAACCCAGAGAGGCAGCTCATCAGATCAGAAGTCCAACACTGCGGCAGCGAAAGTGACCAAACCCTGAGTGAGCATAAATCATTGGATTGGTGGGCTAACAGTATGATTACTGAATGAAGCCATCTAGAGGTGGTCACAGCCATTAAAGAGGACCATGGCTGCCATTTATTTAGTCTGAAGTACATAATAAAAGTTACTGAAAGATATACCATAAATTGAGATTACCACCCATTTCAGCTTCAATAGTTTCCTCTTATTAATGCATAGATCTATATCATACAGTGTGTGGCTAGCTAATAAACATCATTCATTGAAAGTTCTACTTGTAGGAATGGTAATCTAAAAGCATAAATATTTAGGGGGCAAGCACTGAAACTGTAAGGCACCTATTATAATTGTTAGAATTATTCAATATCAATCTATTTTCTTCAAAGGGAGTCCAAAGTATCTAGGCCTCAAATTTTGAGGCAAATCAAGGATTTCGAGGTGCGTTTTTGAATTTGCTAATACTTTTGGATGTACCTTATAATCGTGTTGTTGTCTCTGGTGAAAGATTAAGAAATCCCAAGGATGGGAAATGACAATCTGTCAAATCAACTGGATTTATGTGGCTGCAATTTTGGATTTAATCCAAAACCTTAAAATGTTTTCAGCGGCCACAAACCTTGTCAAATCTTCAACAGATTTTATAAATATGCTCATCAGACAAAACCAGACAAATGTTATCAAACCGATTTTATATTTTTCAGAATCATTTGTCTCATGACAGTGAAACAGCCAAACAGGAATTGACCTCATATCTTGGCCACTCTTTGGTCAACTGACATGGAATTTGCAGTGAGTGCATGCAGCCATACCCTTGGCAAAATCACATGACGTTTCCTTGGCAACTATGCCCTGATAGTCTGCTTGGCCCCATCATTGCTGCTTGCAGTTATATTTAATATCACAACTGTTTTGACTGTTAATTTTTGAAACTCATATCAGGGTAGAAATGGTATCGTTGCCTTGATTCATGCGGACACCTTGATCTTAGCTGGTCTGTCATAGTGACTTGGCGAGTTCCATTCAGAAGGGTGAAAATGAGATATTATGCCAACTGAAATACAGAAATGTGCTGGAATGTAATGCTTACCCACAATAACCTTTCTCGATCAGCTATCGAGATTAAAGTCTTATCAGATGCACTGTGGGTTTTGCTTCCTGCATCAGGCTCCAGTTGATTTACCATGTCAGACTACCCTAACACAACAGCTGTGTGCAGAACCCTAGATATTATCACCTAATCTGTGGTTACCTGTTTCAAATGGGATTGTGTGGTTCCATTTGTATGCTTTGTTATTCGTGTAAACTTTGTTAGATTACGTTGTCAACTGTCTGTGATTTTTTTTTTTTAATCTAGAAACAATTTAGTTCATTAGGAGGATCCTTCCTGGTTCTTTGGCAATAAGTTTTATGCTGTTATGATACAATTTACTGACAGGATACTTAGGTGATCCTGTGGAATTCCTGGTTATCTGACTCCTAATCCACACTACAGGAATTGAAACGCGAATGCAAATTCGTTATATTTATAGAGAAAACCACAGTTCGCCAGGTTACGTTTTAACTATTTATAAATCCAGTTTAATTTAATTCCGGAGCAGGCGGTGCTAAGTTTACTTCGTATAGTTCTGTATGGGATATGTTGGTTGCTTAAAACAGTAGTTCTCAACCCTTCTGCAGTTTTTACCATACCAATTTTTTAGCAATACCAAGTATAGTGTTAAATATACGCTACGATCAAGCGTGCAAGTGCACGATACAATTTACGCCAGTCGATGCGCACAGATCTGATTGGATGTGCCAGTGATTTTTAAAATAAGAACCTGCGATTTGGCTTCTTGGACTGGTTGAGTGTTCACTGGTTTTGCGTTAAGTATTTGCAGACCAAAGACCGGTGTATATAGGTTATTTCTAGGACTGTGGCTGGGAAATTTGATGGTGGATCAGCATAGGAGCTAGCTGGTTTTATTATGCTTGTATTTCCAACTCCGCCTAGCGCCCATTTCGGAAGTTGGGCTGAGAATCGCTGGCTTAAAGCATGCCTACACATCACAGTAGTCTGAGGAAGAAATAGGTATTCGAGGGGGTACCTAATTCAAATGGGCAAAATTAAGTTGAGTGAGTTTTATCAAACAACTGCTTCGATATTAGGACTAAGTCGAGGACTACACGTTAAGGACTGCTGATTACCGGTTTTACAGAATAGGGACACGTCCTTCTACTCACAGGAGAACATGTATTTGGAATAAACTTACCTAAAGTAAGGCACCTAAAATTAAGATAATCACGTTATATTATATAAAAAAGAGTTATATTTAAATTAGGCTACATCACTAAACATCCAGGAGGATGGGCTGAATGCCCTATTATTATTTGTAATATTTATTTTCCAAAATAATCTACCAACTGTAATAATCGACGGTATTCCCCAGTAATGTCGCATTTCATGTTATAATCGATGACACATGCTGCCATCTGCCGGTTCTTAAGGCAACTACACTCATAAAAACATGGCAAATAGGACAACGTTCACGATTCTTTAGTGCTTCAAGTTAGCCAAGTCACCATTTAAAAATAATATAACCAAAAATACTTAATTTAATTAATGATTCTCGGGATTGAAATCGATAAACAATTATGGAACAAATAAATAATTGTAGAATTATTAAATGGCGCCATCTTGTGCCCTGAGATTGAAACATACCGATAATTTGAAATGCATCATTGAATGGACTAGTATTTTGGCAGCACAAGTTTTATTTATTCAGAGTAAGATGTGTCAACATCCAGCATGACAAAAATTGTACAAAGTTCACAATTTAAAAATGAAATATCACAGCAACTTGTGATCTTACACATTTATAGCAAAATTAAAATGTTAATAAATCCATGCTGTGTAGTACAAAAATAAATTAAACTTCAATTCCACCGAGAGAGAAAGAGAGAGAGCGGTAAAGAGTGTGAAAGAAAGGAAAAGAAAACACAATTGTTTATACAAAATCCGATTGTTATTCATTTGTACTTAAATGAACGTAGAAATGGATACATAAGAATAAACTCTGATGAATTCACAATTATTTATATATCAGCTATTGAGCATTCTAACATGTGACATCATCTTTTGTGTTCCCTATGGAAATAGTAACAGGTAAAATTGATATTACAATATATATATACCAACAGTTGACGAGCAGTTGTGCTTAATATCCCTTTGCCATTGTACCGATAACGACAGTTGATTTTTTTTAAAAAAGAAAATAAATAAACAAACAAACAAGCAAATAAATAAATAAATAATCATAAAAAACAAAAACGTATCAATAGCTCTAACTCTACTGGAAGCGTCACTATATCGACTAGGCTGCGGACACGATGCTTTATAGAAAGGCGAAAAAAAATGCCCTAAAAGGGACGTGTTAAGGATTGTACAATGTGCACGGTTTACGCCAGGGAGAAGCACCTTCGCGTTAGCCCTCTTTAAAGGCAAAGAACATAGCCGACACAACCAACAGCACATTTAAATATGGGGATGCACGAGCGCTGTACTCAGGATTAACTGTAGTGCTCGTGTACCTGAATTTCATTTTCTTGCCCAATAAGCTCGTTGCAGTCGCTCTACGACCCATTCAATGAGTTACTTTTTCATGTTTACACCGCCTTTATATGCAAAAGTGCTTCTGAAATTCTTTGACTAATAATTTTCTAAATTATGTTGCAACGGATAATTACTGCAGTGTAACAATATATGCATTTAATGCTATTTGTGTCTGAAATGATTCTGAACACCGGGACATTACACAACTCTCCTTATAAAGAAACATTTACAAGACAAGCGGGAATAGTCGACCGGCAGCTACATTCGTGGGGACAACCCTGTTTTTCCAGCCCTGATTATCATATGTAAATTTTCGCTCGCGGAAATCAAATTATATTTTCCGTGTAAAAACATCGACAATGATGAAACGATGGTATGCCTATGCAAAACTAAAGTACTTAGATAAAAAAAAAACAGGAAAAAATCGCATCCTTGTTTATTTTTCTAAATTATGTATTCAAAATATTCATGTAAAATATTTCTTTAGCATACAGTAAGATTACTGTTCTGCCTGTTCATTTACGTTTGCATATACAAAGACTATTTCAGTTGCATTTCAGTTCAATGAGGATTAATTTATCACGACACCCAGACCTTGGAATTTCAGAGATCAGGCATATTTGACAAAGAAATACTACTGAGGTTAGAGTGCTTCATAAAACGGCACAGTTTTTAAGCAAAATAGAGCTATATCACACTACCTTTTCTGTGCGTAAACCTATTATATATTAAAGCCCAGTTTTACAAAATTTTGCTCCGATTCGCCTCTTTTAAGGTGTCAGCACATTGGCAATATACGGTAAAACAAGAAAACACTGAAATATGCGGCCAGCGGTTTCCGAACAATCCCTTCTTATTAAACAAGAACTGACACATACTAATAATAGTAATTTTGAAAGATGATATGGTTTTTCGTGTAATGATATTTACGGCAATATCGCATAAACAAGCAAAGAAATAAACGGCAAAACAAGAACACTGCTGGCTGCATATATCAGTGTTATCGAACATTCCCTTCTTATCGTATAAGAATTGGTAACATAATAAAAGTGCTTTTAAAACATGATTTGGGTTTTCGTGTTATATTTGCTGTGATCTCGCACAAATAGATAAATATGCACAAACAAACAAATAAATTAATGATATATAGGACTTGGAAAAACTCAGAGTTCAATAAATTACATCAAGGTCTTGCAAAGAAAGAATCTGAAGAAATAATCTGACAAAGGAAAAAGTCTTTGCGCATTTCCATTTCTCGGTTTCCCGTGTCCTGCTCGACTCTTGAATCCTACAATTATTTCGCCAGTTGTTGAGAGGAGCGTGTGCCCCGTGCGGCTGGTGCCCGGAGAATGTGCATACTGCAGCAGCTATAAACATGGCGTCACATTATGAAAGCGTACAAAACGTGGATGTCGTCGAAAACTATTTTCGTTAGCCATTTTGAAAGCATGACCAAATAAAATAAACGAATAAATTTAGTGGATTTTGATCAAGCATAGTAGTTTTAAAACATGGAAAAATCTACTTGTTGTACTGTGTGATTAATTACAGCACAGAGTCAGGAGGTTTTCCTGCTGTCCCCAGGCGTCGGTCCGGAGCGGACACTACACTTGGATTCCTTGCACCGCCTGCTTTATGCTCTCCAGCAACGCCTTGTTCTCTGGACTCTGGTACTGATCCTGATGCGTGTACATGTCTGTCAGTGTTGTCACGTAGGCGTCAAAGTTGTGTTCATTCATGGGCTCCTGCAGGACACAATGTCAGAATTAGGGTTGATGAGGCATCGGGTATGGCGGTGACATCGGCCGCGAGCTGCAACACTCCCCCATTACCTGGGGAAAATGCCATCAGTCCTCTGCCATGCTGTAAATGGCACTGACTGCACTGGAAGGTGAAGTAACCAGTTTGTTGTCATGCAAGGCGACTGTGAGGAGAAAGTTACTCCAAACACTGTCATGGAAATAGAAAGTTTCCATGGTAGCAAAACTCCCGTAATTCCTCTGTTAATGTGGTATTAAAAGTGCTTTTATCGTGGATATGAAATTGATCGTGTATGTTGTGCACCAGCTCTTTCATTTGAACCATGCTAAACATCTGTTTGCATCTGGATGATCCGATACCAGGCCTTGGCCAGCTAGCTGAATGATGGCAGTAACAAATACACAAGCTGATAAACAAGCTTTTTCCATTTGGATCAATGACAATGAGGATGGTGTGGAGGAAAATTTGGGGGTTGGGGTAAGATGTGACTAAGACAAAGAAAACTTTATAAGATAAATAAAAGCGAAGGTGTGCTTTACTGTTTGTGGGTGGTGGAGGTGATGAGTGTGTCTGTGTGTAACATCCATGAGTAAGATACCTTTTCCTGCCCAGTATACTGGATTAGCATCGTACTCATCTTTCTCTGCCTAGTAGCACGTCACTGACAATTTTTTTCTTCTGGCAGCTTTTCTTCTTTTGCAAATAGAATTATTAAGTACCAATAATATTTACAGTTAGTCTATGGTTGTTGGTTTTCTGTCTATTTGTACTTTAAAGATTCTCAGAATTTGAAAAAAAGTCATTGGTTTCAAACACCAGCCATGTTTGACTTATTGCTAATAGCTAATTGAATTTGACCAAATGTTGTTAAATAAATCAGTGAGATTTTAATTATAATGCTGTTGAATAATATCTAGATTTTTTACACTGAAATGTATGAAGTCTCCTTCAAAAAATGATTTGCAATCAAAATTCAAAGACTATAACCAGCGTGTGGCGCTTTGCTCTGCTCTCGAGGCCTTCTCTCCTTGGTCAGGAAAGCAGGCGGAGCCAGCATCCCACATGTGTGTTTCTGGAAAACACAGTGCACACGCTACACTGTGTTGACAGAGAGGAGGACTTTAAGGGGAGGAAATGAATGTGTAACGAGAGAACAATCAGATTGTGGAAAATGGGTCTCTTACGCTCTGATGGGTCTGTAAACAGCTGCTATTTCTAACGGAAGCCTCTTTGTGTGGCAGCGGCTTCTATGGGGAAAGGTATAAAGAAAATGCTATTAGCCTGCTGTACACATGCTGCTGTATTCACATCTCAGGGTAAGGTGGAGTTGGGGCATTTGCACTGACAGAGAGTCACTGCTGAACTTGGTTTGAGCTGGGTAGTCGGAGGATCTTCTCTGCGGCTGCACCAATCAGCTGGCCAGTCTGGGATGGATGATTCTCATTGGGCGATTTAAGGCTCAGCTGACAATGAGACTTCCTCCTGCCCAGTTGAAACCAAGCTCTGCTGTAGCAGGGTTGCCATATTGGGGAAAAAATGAAACAAAAAGCGAAAGAATGACGCAGAGCCGTAGCAAACTGATAAAGAATGGAAAAGAGACGTCTGGACGCAAATAATAGGCAGCAGTTTGGTCTGGACACTGAAATGCAGTCTCAGTACACATTTAGCATTGTGGTGCTGTAGCTGCCTTGGGGATGCAAGCGAGCAAAAAGGCAAGTGTGGAAATATCACCTGATTGGCTTACAAATAAACACCTTTATTCTGTAGCATTAATCAACAACTTCATTTGTTTTGTAGTAACATGACACTAAATAAAACAATAGTCTGATAAGGTGTTGCAGTTTTTATTATGATATTATTTGTTTCCTTGTTGTGTATTTTCCTAGTTTGAGATTTATCCTGTTATTCTCAAAAACCTTTTCATAGTACTTTATGTTTTTAGCTGTGGACAGAGATTCCGCTCGGACTGAACAGAAATAAAACATTCTCATTCTGTTCTCATTCATTCCTGCTCTTGAGTACAGTGAGTATAAATTCGTCACAGTTTGAGGATAAAAATGCTTTCTTTACCATATTGGTTTTTCTTAATTCAGTGGTAGCTTCTGACCATACTTGCTATTTTAAATCGTAAGGACAGAAATAAAAAAATAAATGGAAGTTTATGGGAAAAAGCTGTTTCTGTTATGCTTTCCATAATCTATAAGAGCATAAAGACTTGTTTTAACAGAAGGTACATCAAAACAGAAGAATGAAATGGTTTATGTATTTGGTATAAAAATATAGGGAACAACCTTGAAGCTGCATTGAACCACATGACATGGCTATATTTAACACACACATTCGACTGGAATACGTGAAGGACTCAAGAGGCCAGATTGAAATGAGTAAGTATTCAGAGTTTTACTGTTTTCTCAATCCATGTAGTCAGAAACAAACATGTTTAGGTCTAATTACTTTAAGGAGCATCAGGAAGGTTGAGGATCCATATAGGATGGCTTTTAGGCCTGTTGGGGAGTCCCGTTTTGTTATCTCCAGACTGGGGCAGACGTAAAGGCCTGTTACACCTCCCTCCAGGTATTCCATGAGGCCCAGACCCCCCCCCCCCCATGGACATGCATGGAGGCCCCTCATGTCAGAGCAC
Organism: Stomatorhinus ivindoensis; assembly: GCA_019775895.2. Classification (NCBI taxonomy): domain Eukaryota; kingdom Metazoa; phylum Chordata; class Actinopteri; order Osteoglossiformes; family Mormyridae; genus Stomatorhinus; species Stomatorhinus ivindoensis. Next base: position 7,951,653 of record JABFEB020000039.1, on the reverse strand, counting down.
GCTTCCCGCCAGGCTACGCCAACCCCC
>JABFEB020000039.1:7926526-7948049 GCA_019775895.2 Stomatorhinus ivindoensis | reverse complement strand
AAGTGACAGTGAGGTGACAGTGAGGTGACAGTGAAGTGACAGTGAGGTGACAGTGAGGTGACAGTGAGGTGACAGTGCTCGCAGTTCACACTAAACACTCAAAATGAGAACAGCAGCAACTGCATCTGCTACATGTAGCTGGAATCTTGGAGGACAGCATCAGAATTTGTCAGAAATAAATGCAGATATATTATCCAAATATTATAGCGAATAACTAAGCAGAAGACCTCACTTCAGCCTGCCGGCTGCAGGGCCCAACGGAACAACACCCTATCTGTGATTATAAGTCTATAAACACCCCAGGCGCACATTTTCCTGCATGACTCCTGGTGACTGCGTGGTGATTATGTGTCACTAACTAAACACAGAACATGACATTTGAGGCGTCTTGTTGAAGGGGGTGTCTGGTTCCGAACATCAAAGCACAAATCTTCAGAGCTTCTTCTAGCTACTACAAATTAAAGAACTAATTAATCTGAATACAAACATCCATCTCGCAAATCCTTATGTAGAATAAGGTCATGAATGGGGTCTGGGCCGATAACAAGCAGCAAAGGGATCTTTCATGCTATTTTGTTCTGTTTACTGTCTATATGTACTGTATTGCACCTGTTGTTTACTTGTAAAATTGCTTTGTGTATTTTTTTAATCCAGTATTCATTGTTCCATTTTTCTTTGTCAGCTGTTCTTCATGATACCTGTGATACTCTGCATGAACACAGTTATGTTTCATGTAAAACAAAATTAAAAAAAAATAAAGTGACATGACTTGAATATTGGAATACATTCTGGATGGGATACCGGTCCAGTCCAGGGCAGACACAAGTACACAATCTAGACATTATTAAGATGCCAATTAGACTAACTGCACATTTTCTATCTGCATTACAACACCCTCGTGACATAGAGAGCAGGGGTGGGATTCAAACCTGCAGCCACGAAGTAATGAGGCTAACCCACAACAGAAGAGGCAAGGATGAAGAGAAAAAGTGAAGAGATGCCATTCCTCTTACCTCCTGTGGGAGGCGTAGTTTCCGGTGATGTGTCCTGACCCATCACAGCCTGGTGTGGGGCACCTGACAGGAGAAAGCACCACATTTTACATGGATGGATCATTTGAAAGAAAACCACTTTACCTCAGCAGTCTTGGGGACATGCATGAAAAAACAGCTCTATGGCTGTAATTGATGGACCCAAAGTGAGGGAACCAGATTAGAATTCACACAAATGGTTACGGTGATTTGAAAAGTTTTTAAAAGATATCAAAACATTCAATTACTCCTATGAGTAGAGGCACATATCTAATAATGAAAAAAATTCAGGCTTGAAGCATTTGGGAGCAGTATTTTATCCTGGGTTTCTCATTTCCTTGTGATTTTACTGGAAAACATACAGATAATGAAAGCATTTTAAAGAGCGACCAAGTAGCAGCCATCTCACTTGATGTCTTGCGCGTTGGTCGCCATCATACGGATGCCTTTGTCAGCCATAGGACAAGCAGACAGCCTGTAAAACGTGGCAGACAGGCAGGGGATTTAACACAGGGGAACAATACAAGCAGGTCCTGGAATCCACAGCAAACTGGAGAACGCCTCCCTCTCTTATGATTAACATTTGGATTAATCCCAAACACCTCCAACATCCAAAGACGTGACGCGATCATTTTCAGCTCTGGTGGAAATCAAGGCTGGTGCTAGCAGGCAGACTCATTTTAAAATTAGCACACATGAATAAACCCCCCCCGCCCAGGAGGGTCAGCGGGTAGCTAGAGCAGCGCCGACGTCACCAGGATGCAGCGTGAACACGGCGCCGGTACAGCAGGTCACACCAACCCCCCAGGTATAACCAGCCATAGAGTCACAGGATAGATCTTTTCGTAATTTCTCAGATCAGCAGATAAAACCTGAGTACCTTCTCTTTCTGGTTTGATATCATTCAAACTGAAAATTAATATGCTGTCTGCATGAAATGGGATCTATGTGCAAAATCATTTACCGTAATCTACTGGCTAAATTTGCATTAGCCACATTAGAACACTGGGGGTGATACCTCTTAACCCTAACCCTTCACAGTCAGTTCCACATTGTCTCATGGGTGATTAATGGGTGTAGATCCCCCCATAACAACTTAAACCTGCAAGCATGAACAAAATGACACAACAGCAGTCGATTATATGAGAACTTCACGGTTGATAATAAGCACCCCCTAGCAGAATGAGCAGCCTACAAGCCCCGCCCCCCCCAGGATTTACCCTATCAGTTCCTTCTTGCTCTCCTTGCATGGAGGGTACTTGGGCTTGGGGCTGGCAATCGTCACCTCTCCTGGGTACGAGCGGTCCTCCAGAAGGTCCTGGAATGGGTCCAAGTCGGCGGGCTGTGTGTGCATGTGTTGGGGGGGGGGGGGGGGGTAGAGATGTGCATCCCATTTTAAGCTGTGGCGCAGTGTCGATCACAGTGACAGATTTAGGGCAGGGATCACAGTCAGTACACCGCGGTGACACCCGTGCTACAGCGGGCCCAGCACCTCGCACACAGCGGCGCCGCGCTTTCCGGCATCTTCCTGACACCGTGTCACATCTCCTCTTTTCTTTCACCTGACTGCTTGTAAAGTTCATGTAAAACTTCCCACCTCAACAGGATTTTCTTTTTATATTCACACTCAGAATGTTTGCGTATACGGAACTTCTGTCCCTTTAGATATAATCTAGGATAAAATGTCGGAAAATGCCGTCTTTAATGGAGCTGGAGACCGGGATCATGGAGACTGAATAACTTAGAACCAGTTGTGTATGATGGAAGCCACTTGTTTACACTGAAATGTGACGGACATCATCGCTCACCTTAGCCAATTACCCTCCTAGGACTTAAAAGGTAGGGGACATAAAAGGGACCATAATGAGGTGCCAATCTTATCCTTAGCCAATGATATGACTTGAACTGGTGATTGACAGAGAGGAGGCATTCTGGGGGGCAATCAGCTTTCAGCTGGGGGAAGCAGACCTGTGGCCCCACCCCCTGTATACAACCTGCCTTTAGCAAATGATACACAATCGTGCACTTGGATAGGAGTCACATGTCCATGCTGTCAGCAAATGACACCCAAAGGCTGCTTTCATCTTCCACGAGCATCGTACAGAGAGCTCTAAAAACAGATGGGAGTTTTCAAGCTCCACACCATATTGCTCGCAAATAAACTTTTTAGATTTACCACGCCTGTCCTCCCAAAACATGAAGTAATAGGCGATGATCGAAACCTCATTTTACACCTTCTATGATTTTGTTATGCTTTGAGCCTGTGGTCACCTCCAGCCTGCAGAGCTGGAGTGAGCTCACTGCAGTACCAGCGAGCTGTCCATAGATGGCACTCTAGTCCAGCTGTGGCTGCACGCCAGGCAGACAGAACCCCACTCACTGCATCCCTTCTCTGTTAACATGAATGGTGAACAGTCACAAGTCAGCTTCTGATGTCAATCTAAACTTGTCTATTATACTACTCATTTATTATACATTAATGCAATTTCAAATTACTTTGGCTGAATGTAGCCAAATAATGACCATGGATGCATCCATCCATCCATCCATCCATCCATAACCACTTCTCCAGCAATGGGCACATGGCAGAAACAGCTTGGATGGGCTTCTGGTCCATCTAGCAGTAGTAATAATAATAATAATAATAATAATAGTAATAATGTGTCAGTATAACTTGGATGGCATTAGTTGCGTAGGTTCTGGTGTTTTTCTGACTCCTCGTCCCTCCAGAGCAATGGTGTGGCTGCAGTACCTCTTTGGGGCCGTCGCTGTGCTCCAGGGGCAGGTCCCAGCAGTCGGCGTCACCCAGCTGGTAGCAGCGGCTGCTCAGCAGAGCCTGGCGCCGGGGTGACATGGGCTCCAGCGGGGTCAATACTGTGCAGCTACTCTCGGGGGCACCGTGCAGCTGTGTCATGTTCATGTCCAGTGCTCCCTGGTCCTCCACGTCTGCGTCAGGGCTCTGAGGGAGGCATGGATGGATGGAGAGAGAGAGAGAGAGAGCGACAGCATCACCCAGAGACTCATACACACCCCTTAAAGCCCCAAATGCTGATGCACCAGCCATGTGAGGCATATATCTCACGGCACCACCCGCCTCCCATGGCTCTGTGTGTGGCTGCCTGTGAATGTCTATGTATGTTTGCCTGGCTCATGCATCAAGCACTACTAGAGAAAGTCTACCGACTCCTACGAAAGGCTAAGCTAAGCGCTACACGCCCCATCAAAATCACACTCACACTCATCACCCCCCATCTCTGAGAGAAAAGCCCCGGCTGACTGAGGCAGCCGACCACAGCGGGAGATAGATGCTGTATGTCACCGGAGGTCTGGTACCCACAAAGAGCGAGCCAATCACACTCGCTAGCTAGGATATCCGCTTTAATACTAGTGTCCATTCTTATGAACAGGAGGGAAATGCTTTTAGCTAAGGTGTGGAGAGCACTCCAATCATGGGGTATATTTCATTTAAAAAATGTACGATGAGTAATTTTCATTAAGTGATAATCAAAATTAACGGATTTTTCTGCAGAAATTGGATAGATGGTGCTGTCGTGGGTCCAGGTTTCAAGAATCCACGACGCCACAAGATCTTTATCATGCTCTGCCCCCTCCAATCCAGTGCACCCTCTCCATCTTTATCGAACTCCAATGCCACTGACCCAGTGCACCCTCTCCATCTTTATCGAACTCCACTGCCGCTGACCCAGTGCACCCTCTCCATCTTTATCATGCTCCACCCCACTCACCCAGTGCACCCTCTCCATCTTTATCATGCTCCACCCCACTCACCCAGTGCACCCTCTCCATCTTTATTGAACTTCACTGCCACTGACCCAGTGCACCCTCTCCATCTTTATCATGTTCCACCCCACTGACCCAGTGCACCCTCTCCATCTTTATCGAACTTCACTGCCGCTGACCCAGTGCACCCTCTCCATCTTTATCGAACTCCAATGCCACTGACCCAGTGCACCATCTCCATCTTTATTGAACTTCACTGCCACTGACCCAGTGCACCCTCTCCATCTTTATCAAACTCCAATGCCGCTGACCCAGTGCACCCTCTCCATCTTTATCAAACTCCAATGCCGCTGACCCAGTGCACCCTCTCCATCTTTATCGAACTCCACTGCCGCTGACCCAGTGCACCCTCTCCATCTTTATCAAACTCCAATGCCGCTGACCCAGTGCACCCTCTCCATCTTTATCGAACTCCACTGCCGCTGACCCAGTGCACCCTCTCCATCTTTATTGAACTTCACTGCCGCTGACCCAGTGCACACTCTCCATCTTCATCGTGCTCTGCCCCCACCCAGGCATCATGCTGAGGAGAGAGGAGGAGAGGCATTGACCGGCCGGCTCCCCGCAGAATCTAGCGCGGGTGGTGGGGGGGAAAAGATGGATGACTGGTCTGCTTCAGAACACATTTATAAGCAGGCCTCGTGAGCGCGAGGCAGCCTTGGCCAATCACTGGCCGGGAGTGCTTCCCTGGGGGAGCGGGGGCACTTGAGGGGCAGACTGTGTGAACTTTGTCTAGTTTATCCTGTTTACTTTTTCACTTTGGGGCACCTGAAGGTGAGGCGTTAAAAAAGAACGAATAAAAAATACACACTAGAGAGGAGGGAAGGCAACACTTTGCCAGTGATGCGGTGCTGCACCAGCGGCCTCGTCGCAATTAAAAGTCGGCAGGGGGAGCTGGGTCCGGCTCACGAGCCGCAACCCAACACGAGCGCTCACATCCCCACTGGAGCTGCGGCAGGGCTGCATTTTTTTCTTGCTCTTTTTCAGGAAACAGGAGAAAGCAAGAGGAGTGCCAGCTCCTTCCTCAGCAGCTGGAGGCGGTGGCGGAGCTCCACGGGCAGCCTGAGGTGACAGCAGACAGTGGGGTAACTGTAGGTGGTGGGAAGGTGGGGGATGCAGAGGTCATTGACCTTGAGAACTCCAGCATCCTTGAGTTGATGCTGCAGCTTTGCTGCACTACGACGCCTGTGTTGGTGTCATGGATACCTAACTTGGGCCAGATTCAAAGTGCCAGGATGCATATACAGGAAAGCCGATTGGCCCTTGCCCCTGTCACTCACCGATTCAAAACAAATTATTGCCTAAGGATAAGGTTGCCCGCCTCTGTATGAATTATTGCCCCACCCCTCCCACCTTATAAAATCCAAGAATTGTCGCTCAAGAATTGTCCCTTAGGATCAGAATTCAGCAAATCCATTACTTAAACAGGGAGGTAAATGCAGTGCTGACATACCAGACGAAGCCGGTTACAGAGCCTAAGAGATATCACTGCTAACCAGCAAGCACATCTGCTCTGCTCATGAATTGACACTTATGATTTAATTAGTTGGACCCCTGCCATTGTGCCTCCCTCTTTTGTGTCTGATTCTGTCTGAAACAGGCCCCCTACCTCAGACCCAGTCCAGGATAAAAAATTGCAAGAGGGATGGATGGATGGATAGAGCTGTCTTGTTATACAAAGAAATATTAGGTCTGAGCACAAGACAAGGCTTAATGTTTCTCTGTCATTAAAATTGCATAACTTGTATAACCTTTTCATTGAACAATCACTATAATTAGATTAAAAACAGCTCATCTCTTCATGATTTTCACAATTTCCACATTTTCATATTAAACATTCACGCAAAATAAGCAAATTATTTGACTTTCATCTATCTTCCCTCAGCCAGTTCCATCAGAAGAGGTAAGACGTGACTGGGAAGCGTGGATTTCCCATGAAGAGCCAGCAGCACTGACACTCTAACAGACACAATATGGCCGAATTCACAAACCGGGCCATGCGAAAGAGCTCGAGGACAAGATGGCCCCATGAAATCCCAATGTATTTATGGTGCAACGACATGCATTTTCCCACAAAGCTAACAGGAAATGAATCAGAAAAAGAGTGAAAATGAACGTCATTATCAAAATGGAGATTGTAGAGGTGAGGTGAGCTCCCTGTGATTCCTGGCACAGCTTCTAAGTTCACAGCCACAGAAGGATGGAAAATGATACAGAAATGCACCTTGCAACACAGAAAGCAAGCAGTTGCTCATAGCTGCAGAAACCAGTGGCGGGACTGAAGCAGATCCATCACGCCGACTCTGGAGCCCCTCAAAACACAGCCCCCTCTGGGACATCACAGAGGGCCTTGCGGATGCAAGCTGATGGTCTTTGCCAGGCATGACTGAGGAAATTCAATCCATTTTCAAACCTTTATCCTCATGCCAGGCTTCCAAATCTCAAAACCCAAGACTTACTCACCATAATTGCTCTTTCCGGGGTTTGCATCTGATCTACAGCATTTCCTAACCATAAAAATAACAGTTTATTTTCATCTTGCACAAAGAACTTAATAATCTGTTATGATTAAGCTTTGCACGTAACCTGGCCGGTCACCACTTCTATTTAGCGGAATATAACGACACGTGTATTAATGTACCATGGTAATGCTACAATTGCATTAATTAGCAGGTGATAAAGTAAAGCTCTGTGCGCCGTACAGAGATACAACACAATCTAAATGAACTAACCTTTTTAAAGCAGTCTTCAATCTACTGCCAACTAACTGAAATTGAATTACTAATATATAGCTAACCATCCATCCATCCATCCATTTTCTATATCCACTTATCCTACTGGGTCACGGGGGGTCCGGAGCCTATCCCGTAAGCAATGGGCACGAGGCAGGGAACAACCCTGGATGGGGGGCCAGCCCATCACAGGACACACTCACACACCAGTCACACACACAGACACACCCACGGGCAATTTAGCAATTCCAATCAGCCTCAGCATGTCTTTGGACTGTGGGGGGAAACCGGAGCACCCAGAGGAAACCCCACGACGACACAGGGAGAACATGCAAACTCCACACACATGGAACCCAGGCAGAGACTCGAACCCAGGTCCCAGAGGTGTGAGGCAACAGAGCTAACCACTGCACCACCATGCTGCCCCCCATGGCTAATCATGTGCTCATTATTATGCTACACCTTGTTAATACTCACAAGGTTTCTCCTCCGATGTCTGCACATCATGTACCATCAGGATGCCGATCCCTGAGAGTTGTGGTAAGGCTACAATAATCCCTCACCAGAAGGTTCAAGGACACAAACGAACAACACAACTGCAATAAGACCTTCAATCCGCATAAGAGGAAGAACTATCCCAGCAAGGCACCTGGAAGTCATCCAGCAAATGCTCATTACCTCAGCACCCTTCAAGCTCCCCCCCCCCCACCAAAACCACATGGACTCCTGGAAATCAGAGGCCATCAGACCAACAGCCAACAGCCAATCAGTAAAGGCTACATCACGTTCAATAAAAGGTGGTCACATCCATGACCTCAGGCTCCCTCGTCAATCAGAGGAGGTTACACCCATGAGAAATTGCTCCCAAGCCAATCACCGGTCGAATCCATAACTACTAGTTCCCAAGCCAATCAAAGGAGGTCATGTCCGTGCCCACCTTCTCCCTAGATAATCAGATGAGGTCCCATCCATGATCACCAGCTCCCTAACTAATCAGAAGAGGTCCCATCCATGATCACCAGCTCCCTAACTAATCAGAAGAGGTCCCATCCATGATCACCAGCTCCCTAGTCAAACAGAGGAAGTTACACTCATGACCACCATTTCCCCAGCCAATCACATGTCCATGATCACCTGTTTCCCAGCTAATTACAGGTCACATTAACAACCAACAGCTTCCCATCCAATCAAAGGAGGTCATCCCGTCCATGGCCACCAGTTCCCCAGCCAACCAGAGGAGCTTACATCTCTAACCACCAGTTCCACAGCCAAACAGAGGAGGTTACATCTCTGACCCATTGCATCCATGTTTACCAGCTCCCCAGCCAATGACAGGTTGCATCCATGTTTACCAGCTCCCTAGCCAATTACAGGCTCTGTCCATGAGCACCAGATCCTCAGCCAATCAAAGGTGGTTATGTCCATGACCACCAGCTCCCCAACCACTCAGAGGCCACCTCCACGACCACCAGCTTCCTGCAAGCTGAAAAAATACCATATTTATAACCATCTGCTCCCACAGCTAATCAGATCCTGTAACCTTTAATCTACTGTACCAACCAGGCGACGGCTTTTCCTTTCGGAGGCACCAGTCACGTGATGCAGAGGAGAGGAAGTCGGTGAAGGGGGGGGGCGTACCCGCGCACAGGGTTCTGGCGGTGGGCCGGCCAGGCTCTGGGGCATCTCGCGGCAGCGCGTGGACAGGTTGAGGATGGCGGTGGCGGCCATGTGTGCTGCCTCCATGTCGTGCGTGTAGTCGAAGCTGCTCCGGCTGCAGGTGCTGCTGGCGCTGCTGCCTCCTCCGCCCCCGCAACTGAGGCCGCTGCTGCTGCTGCTGCTGGGCACGTAGCTGCTGGTGGTGCTGCTGGCCGGGCTCGAGTTCTTACAGTAGCGCTTGACTGCAGACAGCACACACACACACACACACACACACAGAGGGGTGAAGCTCGCCTCCCTCTGCTCTTTCTGGGACTAGGCCGATGACTCAGAGATGGCCAATACCGTCAGACGCACAGACCGGCAGCCGGTTCAACAGACGGCCACGGGAACGGGGGACGACTAAGGCGGCAAATGGGCCGGATCAATACCGCGACAGACACGGAGCGAGACGGACGCACGCAGGCAGCCACGAGGTCCCGTTGCTGCGGCAGAGCAAGCCGCACCATTGCCGGGGCGGTGAGGGAGAGAGGGAGAGAAGCCTACGATGATGGATCTCGGCGGGCCACGTGCCGGGAGCTGGGGATTTAGAGCCTACTTTAAGAGGCGTCTCCAGCGAGAGCCGAGTCGGCGTGAGTGGTTTTCGTTATCGGCAGAGTGGTGCAGCGATCCCTAGGGCTGCGGAGGAAGCCCCAGGCCCTGATCTTGCTCCCCCTGTCGGGCTGCTTAGCAGCGGATAGGCTCACACACTGCGGTACCCTTCCCAAATCCTGTGCTAGACGTCTGTTAACATGTTACTGTAGCCTGCGTTAATAAGCTAGTTTTAACTCTTCATAATATCTAGTTGATTGTTTGTTCAATGGGAAGTCCCTGGAATCTTATAATGCTGGGTTATAACGGTAGATGTACAAGCCAGCAGATATCGAGAATGGGGCGAAAATAAAGGCAGGGAGAGAGTAGAATTTTGTATAACAGGAAAAACTCCAGAAAAGAATGTGGGATCTGAGAGCTAATGCTTAATGATCAAAGTCTGCAGACGTACATTGTAAGGTCTATAGACAGTATCAGGGCTGCAGCTGGGATATACATGCTTACCGTCGTATCCCTTTGGGGAAGGGTCTCGCCCTTGGAGCTTTGGCGCGATGGCACGCTTCCCGTAGACGTGCTGGTGGTTCTCATAGCTGCTGTTGTAGTCAAAGGTGGTCTTGGAGTATTTCTCCAGCTCCTTGGCCAGGTTGGAGCGCGGGGTGCTGGTGGGGACATTGTTCTTGTAGCCATACTGTGGGATGTCCAGCTGTTTCACAAAGCACATAGGCCTGGAAAATAACCAGCCACAAGGGGGCGCAGGATGTGTATAAATGAGAATGCAGTCATAGCTGCAATCCTCAGGGGCAAATAGTCTGGAAATATATGTTGTATGTCTTTACCATGGTCCATTTTATTGTGTACCTTTAACCTAAAATTTTGGTGATTCGTTGATAATGAATATATGAGTATTCTGGCTGCCAGCATCGTTCAAATAATCAATAAGCGCCATGCCAACAACTCAAATGAAAGTCACAAAATAGTCAGAAAATGAAAAAATCTATCAATTTCTGACAGAGGAAGCATGGTAAAAGCGGTGTTGCTACTGGGAACAATGGTAATAAATATTTAAAGCAATACTGGGCAGCACAGAGACTGAGTGGTTAACATTATTGTCTCACATCACTGAGTTTGGGGGTTCAAGTCCTTCCTCTTCTTGGTCTGTGTATTTTGCAATGTCTACTCTAAATTGGCCATTGAGTTTATATGTGCCCTGTAATGAACTGGCATCTGATCTATCATGTTCCCCTGCCATGTCTCCTATGTTAGTGTTTCCCAACCCAGTCCTCGGGGTCCCCCAAACAGTCAACGGCAGACAGTCCACAACGTGGGTCCCCAAGAAGCGAGTGGGGAGACACTGCACTGTGCTGTCAGGCATGGGCTCCGGGCCCCCAGTAATCCTGTCCTGGACAGAAAATGGATGGATACGCAACTATATTATATTTTACTGTACCTGCAGTTCATTTTCTGTGCCTCAGTCCTGTCTTTCATGTGGTACCTAGTAAGCCAATCAATGGGAACATAGGCTGTGCGTTTACTTATTTTTCAGTTCATGCCGTATCAGTAGCATAACTAGCATTTTGACGCTAAATGCACACAAACACATGCCTTGCAGTTCAGACTGCAGAGAACAAACGCTTATTGTGCACGTGAGTGCACAAACTATTTAGGCATATTACCAAAGTATTTTCATTTTTTTAAATTTTGTCCTTGTACTGTGGCCGGGGCTGTCAGCGATGCACTACGCGATAAACACGTCACATGAGGCTCGGGGGTCCCCTTATTAGGTAAAATCGCTCATTAATGTTAACAGCCTAACCCGACAAACAGAACTGCAAACAGCAGGCAGGTGGGGTAAAAAGGTTCAGTTACTGTGCAGCTAAGCACTGGAGCAACTAACACATATGATCTAAGTCAGGGGTCCTGGAGAGCTACCATCCAGTAGGTTTTCTATCCTACGCAGCTTCTAATGAGCCACACCTGTCTTTGGGTAAATACCAGGAACAGGTGTGGCTCATCAGAAGCCAAGTAGGATAGAAAACCTACTGGATAGTAGCTCTCCAGGACCGGAGTTGGAGACACCTGATCTAAGTGATTTTGAATGTGCTCTAACAACAGGAAAAACACCTCACTGTAATGCTGGTGTGTGGAAAGGCTTCTCTAGATGCATGTCATCGAATCTTTCAGCGTAACTAAATGCAAAAGAGGGTCCAACCTCTTACTAAATAACTGTGCTTGATAAAACAGTTACTATATATACTACTATACTGTGTAACACAATGATACTGTAATAATATCATAGGGCATTACCTTTTAGCAGAGCAGGGGGGATCTGTATGATTTATAAATGAATTAGTTTCCAATAAATGTATGTTCATACCATGATAATAGTATCATCACAGCACCCCATTGCAGAAGGTAAATAACGATGCTGAGGTGATTGCTGATTTCAGGAGAAGGGGCAGGGTGTGGACGGTACCTCAGCACCCGGTCTGAAGCTTGGCAGGACTTGGGCCCATCACAAGAGTGGTGCTTCTCATGGACCTTGGCCATCTTCTCGGCAGCCGCGATGGGACATCCCGACAGGCTGCAACAGCATTAGAGGGGGTCGGTGGACGTGCCCGGACACTGTCTTTAAATTCTGCTGGCACTGACGCCCCCCCGAACGCTCAGTGACACACAGTGACATTAGGAGTGGCTGTGGAGAAATGCTGGAAGTGTCACGCTGGGATATGAACACGTCAATGACAAACACGGAGGTGTGTAAGCAAACATCTCGAGGCTCACCTCAGCCTCCATGGTGCTCTCAGAAATGCTTTACTATATATTACTTTTAAACATGTGTGTGTGCGTGTATGTGTTATACATACGCTACATTGTGAGGACCAAATATCACGTGGGGACATTTTTTTTGGTCCCCACAAGGGGAACTCCAAGTTTCTGAAAATCTGTAACTGCAATCAAAAAACTAAAAATGGCAAACGTTTTGTATTTCGTTTGGTTACTTATGGGTAAGGTTATGGCTGGGCAGGGGGTATGGTTGTCATTGTTGGGATTATGATTTTGCCCAAAGAAATTAATAGAGAGTCCCCAAAAAGATATCAAAACATTATCTGTGTGTGCGTGTTTGAGCGACTGGCCTGTTTGGAGTTATCTGCCAACGCAGACTGTGTACATGGGGATGCTGTTTCCACGGAAGCCTTCACCGAATCGCTTCTCTTTGGGGAGGTTATTTGTTTTGAATTATGCTTTTATTTAGTCCAAGTTTTAATTACAACACCAAGTTTGGGTACATCTGCTGGGTAATTGTGCTCCCAACCCGCAGCTCCACGCTGCCTCAGAGACGAAGAGCCCGGGCAGCAGCGCCGTGAGGGAACGAGGGCTCCGGGCCACGCTGCACACCCACCGCATCCCTCTCATTCTCTTCCACTTCCCGGCTCCCATCTTTCCCTCACTCATCTCTCCTCCTTTCACCTTATTCCCCAGCCTCTGTCTTTTGCAGACACGAACACGCCCAGCTAAGTTGCCTCTGCTCTCTGTTCTCACGAGAGACACAGGGAAAACAAACGTGACTCGCACAGATTGTATGTCGCTTGCAAGGACCCGAGCGGGCCTGTGACATGTGATAAGCTGACAGAGGGATTTCTGTCAGCAAGTCTCCATGGCAACAAGGGGAAGACCAGAAAAACACACTCATATTTCCTTGAGGTTTTCATTTGCCTTCTCTGAGGAGCTCTCAAAGGAAGGCCTACCTGTGTGTGTGTGCATGCCAGTGCCTGAAGCTACTGACAGCAGTGTGCGTGTCCCTGTGTGTGCGGTTCTTAGTGTACATCCAAAGACTGCTTTCCAGATTACAAAATCAGGTGGCCATATTTTTCGCCTGTCCCGCTATTTATGATTTTCCCGTGAGTAACATGACCTGTTAGCACTTGGTGTCGCACAGCATTTGCTGCGTGCAGTCTGACAGGTAAGCGCTGCGGGTTCGTGCCCTCGACCAGGCTGCCGCATTGCTTGCTAAATATTTCTGCTCTAACTTTTTTTTTTTTTTTTAAACATTCAGTTAGCATTCAGATACCTTTCAGTTTAGTATTCGGTTAGCATTCAATTTAACATTAAGTCAGCATTCAGTTTATCATTAAGTTGGCATTCAACTTAGCATTCAGTTAAACGTTCAGTTTAGCATTCAGTTTATCGTTCAGTTTAGCATTCAGTTAGCATTAAGTTTAGTGCTCGGTTTAGCATTTGATAGTGCATAAAGGCCTTGAGAAAATAAATAATACGAAAATAAGAGGCTAAAATGTAAAGCCTACCAACCACTTTCCCCTCCACTCCTAGTTCTTCTTGATTTAAGATTTAAAGATGTGCTGTAAAATAAAATATGGTGCCCTGGACAGAAGGTCAGGTCGTGTTATCCTTGTATAACTAATGATTGCACTATAGAGTATAATAGTGGCACTTCATTCATCTCCCTGGGGAAATGGTGTTTTTGTCCATCCCGTCTTACTTCCCATGAGACAAACAGATACATATAGAGTTGAGAGCAAGCTTGGGGGTCACAGCACAGTGTCAGATACAGCTACTGGGGACTGAGAGCTTTGCTTAAGGGCCCAACAATGGTATCATTCAGCCAGTCGCGTGATTTGAATCGGCAGCCTTCCAATCATGAGTCCTAACCCGCAGAGCCACACATCTCCTTAATATATATCTGTTCTGAATTCTCGTTACTGGTTAGCAGTGAAAAACCAAGCTGATCCAGGCATATCATTAGAAACACACTGTCACAAAAGTGGAGAAACGTGGCAGCTGTCAGAAAATCTCCCCGCCGCCCCCGAAGCCTCCTTCCTCTTCTTTGGCCTCAAAAACACAAACATTTCTTCACAAAAGTTCAGTTTTTAATTAAATATAACAGCTAATTAACCGTGTAACTGCACCTTTGGCCTCCACTTGTTAATTCATACAGGGCCCCAACGCTGTGGGTAACTGCTGTGGTTCTCCTGCTGACTGAACGGTGTGGCGGGGCCCTCAGCTCTTGGCGGCAGCTTGGTTTGGACCGTGACGGTTCAGACGCCCACGCTGACTGAAAGGCAGATAAAACGAGCCGCGCTGAATGACGGCCGAGGCTGCAGTGTGCCGCTCTTCACGGAGATCCGCTGGCGTTTTCTCCTCTCTGATCTGTAGCGCAGTCCGACTGAACTCAAAAATATACATCATTAAAAAGATAAGCCTATGCTTCCTTTGGACATTGGTATTTTGATGCCTCCAGATCATTAAAAGGTTATTTACTTGGTGCGTAGCTTGCTTTGGTACGTCCCTTAATGCCTTTAAACATTTTATGGATTTGGTTGACGTTCTCTATCCAGAGACACACACATCCTTCCTCCATGGACCATCCAGAACCAGGGAACCGTAAGACCACAGTCTGCACAACAAACTCACCTACCAAAGGCCCTCCTCAGACAGTCCCCATTTTTGCTCCCTCCCAGCTCCCACCACCACCTACACCAGGTATTCAGTGTGCTTGATAGTTTCAGGTTTCGGATTCTAGAAACTGGGAGGTAGCAAAAATGTGGACTGTCTGGGAGTTGCAGAGGACTTTGTTGAGAAACATTGTTTCCGATAAACACAAATGCCTTTGGACAGCTAATCTGTAAGTGACAATGGCAGGAATACAAGGAGAAGCAATTAGTGGACAGAGAATAGCAGAGACTTGACTCCCCATCTACATGGAATCAGATTTGGTGAAATCCATGTGGGCGTTCCAGTTAATACCGCACGTGAGACATACCTTTACGTTTTATTTATTTATTTAGTAGATGCCTTTATGCAAAGTGATGCACATTTTTGAGAAGCAACGTCAGATAGTCTCTTGAGCAGCTGGGGGCTAAAAACCTTGCTCAAAGGCACAACAGCGAAATAAGTGTTCTGTGTCTGGGATTTGACCCAGCAACCTTTTGATCACAGGCACAGCAACCTCTGAGTCACACACTGCCCCTCTACATATATGCTAGAAGGCAGCCTAGCTACGCCCATTACTGGGAGACTTGTTCCATCCATGTTTGTCCCACAAACAGAGAGACAGACACATAGACAAAAACAAAAGTGGCGTGCAGAAGGTGAGGGGTGAGGGGTGGATGGCCCAGACGCACTCACCTGCGGTGCGAGTTCCTGTTGCTGTTGACGTGGCCACGTCCCGTGCAGCCGGGCGTGGGGCACTTAAGAACATTCTCATACATCGCAACGACTTGACAGGATAGAAGAAGCAAGAGACAGGCAAGGTTAGGGTTCCCTGGGGACACTTTACGCTCTATCAGCGTTAGCGGCAGGAGATCATAGGCATGCAGGGGTCGTGCAGCGGCGGCGTGGAGGCTGGGATGTGCATCAGCGTGTCCATATACAGCGTGTCTGTGGCTGCTCTGGCTGACACTGTCACCGTAGCAAATAGCATCAAACGAGCTGCTGTGTACCGGTGAATATGCTGGCTTTTCCAGGCTTAAATGCTTGCATGATGTGTGTTATTGTTGCTGCTGACTGGGGCATGTGGGAGAGGGGCTACAGTAAACAAGCCACTAGCGAGACACAGTGACATCTCACTCCTGCTTTTTCAGATGTTGGTATGGCCAACTGGGAAGCCCATCCTGTGGTCTGTGTGGATTCCAGTGTCCCAGGGCAGTGATGGGGACACTATTCTGTAAAATGGTGCTATATTTCGGAGTGAGACATAAAACCGAGGTCCTGACTCATCGAGGTCTTTAAAGATCTCTGGGCATCCTTTGAAAGAGTAGGGGTGGTACTCCAATGTCCCTGCTAAAACTGCCCACAGTGGCACTATGAAATCTGGCCTTCTAATCATCCCCTATATCTAACTGGTGAATTCTCTCCTGCCACTTCACCACCTTAGCTATGTGGTGAGCGTATCAGCCCAGAATGGCTGCTGTCGCATCATTCGGGTGGGTGATACACAGTAGTGGTGGTTGAAGAGGCTCTGCAGTGTTTCTATAGAACGCTTTGGATATCTTGAAAAGTGCTATATAAATGTAACATTCATTCATTTGGATTTAATTAGACAAAACTAAATACACCTTATAAATGGCCACTGGGGCCAAAAGGATTTCCTATTGCATGTTACATCTCTGGACTCTTTGAGGAAAGGAGGATGCTTGGAGAAAAGCAGTGCAAAGATAAGGATCACAGAACTGGCATATCACACGTGTTGCACATGTGATGTATGATGTCAAGTGAAGATTAGATGGGCACTAATGATGTCATCTGCACCATATCTGGCTGTTAGGCAAAGCAGACTCCTTGTTAAGATATCAGTCTGAAAGTCCAAATTTCATCTCTCAGATAATAAGGGAATGAAGTGCACCTCTTGAATCATATCCTCCATCTGTAACCAAAATAACACCAGCAGTAGTACAATGAACGGGAAATCCCTGTACGTGACTCAAACGCCCAGCATCACGCTAATCATCAACATGGACAATCAGAGACGTACACTACTTCTGCTCTTCGTGCTTTGTTTGGATTCCCAATTTGGTCGACTGCATCATCGCTATAAAAAACCCATGGGAGTTTTTCTCATGATTCCCACATGATTCTTAACATTCCATACCATACAATTAAACTACCTGGCATTTAATTGAAAGCATGATTTGGATACATATCTTTTTAAAAAAATTTATTCAGATACATTTCAATAAATTTTATATGATGTTTCATAAAGTAACACACATATATCCAATCATAGCACAGCAGTCCGCTGTATGTTGTCCATGGCTTATATATTATATATCCTGTTATATAAGCATATACACATATTTCAAAATTCCACACTCAGTTCCTCCAATCATCAAACACAAACTCACATGGAACTGCACAGCTGATCTTTAGCTTTACTGCAAGCTTTAGTGATCACTGCAAGACACATTCATGTTTTAAGCTTTCAAGGCGTCGGTTGTTTAACATAAACTGGGGCAAACTACTGTCCAGCAATCACATTAGATTAAGGTGCTTGATTAAAACCTAAGCAAGCCTGAGAAATGATGGCAGATTCAAACACTGAGTTTTCCCTTGGTGGCGATCAATCCGGATCCACGGTGCATGCATAGCACCCATGAGATCCGAGATCATTAAGAAAGCTGAGCCAATCCAAAGGAAGCTAAATATGAGAAGCAATGGTATCCCTTGGTAACCTGTGAGTCCAAGTGTCCAGCTCTCCTGTGAAGTGAGGGACATTTGGAGATTCCTTGCTGATCCAAGGTTTGGGGAAATTAATGAGTCGTTACATACGAGCCCTGATTTTCTGACATTTAGGAGGCTTAGATCAGGAATGGAGATTTTTTTCTTAATGGTATGAGAATTGCTGTCAGCAGTCAGGATGTAAGTGGTAAGTATGATAAGAGCCTAAAATTTTGGCCTGACTAAACAATAAATAATAATAGTAATTAAACTTCAAAACAGAATTGGATTGAAAAAATTAAAGATTGAAGTTGGACACATAGGGAGAGAAACACAGAGCAGAATGATGAGGCCACCATGACACACTGCTGCTGATGGATCAGCATGCATCTGAGGGCCAGATACACCCTGAGGACCCACTGCGTCTGAGGGAGAGGTGCACCCTGAGGACCCACTGCGTCTATGGGGCAGGTGTACCCTGAGGACCCACTGCGTCTGAGGGCCAGGTGCGCCCTGAGGACCCACTACGTCTGAGGGAGAGGTGCACCCTGAGGACCCACTACGTCTGAGGGCCAGGTGCGCCCTGAGGACCCACTACGTCTGAGGGAGAGGTGCACCCTGAGGACCCACTGCGTCTGAGGGGCAGGTGCACCATGAGGACACACTGCGTCTATGGGGCAGGTGTACCCTGAGGACCCACTGCGTCTGAGGGAGAGGTGCACCCTGAGGACCCACTGCGTCTGAGGGCCAGGTGCACCCTGAGGACCCACTGCGTCTGAGGGCCAGGTGCACCCTGAGGACCCACTGCGTCTGAGGGAGGGGTGCACCCTGAGGACCCACTACGTCTGAGGGCCAGGTGCACCCTGAGGACCCACTGCGTCTGAGGGCCAGGTGCACCCTGAGGACCCACTGCGCCTGAGGGCCAAGTACACCCTGAGGACCCACTGCGCCTGAGGGCCATGTGCACCCTGAAGACCCACTGCGTCTGAGGGCCAGGTGCAACCTGAGGACCCACTGCGTCTGAGGGCCAGGTGCAACCTGAGGACCCACTGCGTCTGAGGGCCAGGTGCACCCTGAGGACCCACTGCGTCTGAGGGCCAGGTGCACCCTGAGGACCCACTGGAATCACACATTACTGCATGTCAGGGCTACTGGAGTCTGGGAAGAACAGGGCCCACTGTTGTCTACCATGCATACATGTCTCAGGTAGTTGCACACATTTTGATTTGAATAAATACAGGAGTGAATACTGGGGTGGGACCACAAAGACACCAGCCCCAGGTGAAAGCTGATTAGCCTGCAGATTTCCCCCTCACCTGTCACTCATTAATTCAATACAATTCAATATCTTTGGCTAATATTGAGTTTGGACTCTTTTTCTGAATTATGGTCCCTCTTATGCACCCCACTATAAACAAAAAGTCCTAGAATTGACCCTGAATACACACGTTACTACTATGGAACAGAGTGCAATGCTGCTATAGAGGGGCTTGAACCAGCTCATGAGCAGTGAGGTTGGGGCCAGACACTTGGGGGGTCCTTTCTTTGAGTAGCCGTCTTCTTTATCGGCTGTCAGAAAAGCAAACAAGCCTTGTCCCCGTTTTTTTACTGGATTATTAAAGAGGGAAACTTTAATAAACACCCCACTGAGCAAAGGACCAGCCGGGGTGAGTCTCCGGAAAAAAGCCACGGCATCCTGCTCCTGATGCGATCTGACAGAGCAAGAGGAAGAGTTTGCTGCCAGGAATCGCCAGGGTTAATGTTTATCACAACCTTGGAGCTTCTGCTACACAAAACCATGAGAATTCACATTAAACCAAGCGTGGAGATACCACCCATTCTTACATTACAGCGAGTGTTGCTAAATGTAAATCCAGGCACCAAGTCGCTACATAAAGTGCTAAATGACACCAACTGTCACGTCTACCTGATATTATATGACCACCACAGCAAGGGTAGGCGGGGAGGAAGAGGGCTTCGGCTCTCTGGGGGGGCCTGACCTTCCGTCCAGGGCACAACGGGGGACCCACCTGACCACACTGAACAGAACTTCACAAAATATACCAAAGCAGGAAAACGGGGCAAGTCTCAAGGAATTATAATTAAAAAAAGAAAGCTGTGTGTGTGAGTGTGTGTGCATATGTTGGAATTTTTAGAGGTCAGTGTGGGGCGCAAGCTGGAGAAACATGTCGGCCAGCAGGCAGGAGCAGGTGAACTCGAAGTGTATGCTTCATTGGGGATGAGAAAACGGAGGTGGCATGTGGGCATCAGGACTGGCGGGCATGCGGGCATCAGGACCCACAAGCAGTCGGGCATTGGGATCAACAGGCATGTCGGCATTGGGAGCGATAGGCATGTCGGCATTGGGAGCGATGGGCATGCGGGCACTGGGACCAGCGGGCATGCGGACATCGGGACTGGCAGGCATGCGGGCATCGGGGCGGGCGGGGATCGGGACCAGAGGGCATGCAGGAATCGGGACAGGCGGTCAAGCGGGCATCAGGACCAAAAGGCGCCGGTGGTCAGGCG
This sequence comes from Stomatorhinus ivindoensis, assembly GCA_019775895.2. Lineage (NCBI taxonomy): Eukaryota > Metazoa > Chordata > Actinopteri > Osteoglossiformes > Mormyridae > Stomatorhinus > Stomatorhinus ivindoensis. The sequence continues at coordinate 7,927,537 of JABFEB020000039.1, read as the reverse complement.
GGCACCAGCACTGGCAGGCATCGAGACCGGAGGGCACTTGGAAATGAGCAGAGAATGAGGGCCTGTCATGGGCCGGTCCGCTTACTCTCAGGTGGCACCCTATCCTTGTGGGGGCAGCCTGACAGGCTGCGGTGGTGCGGATAGAGTCCGGTGACGTGGCCGGTCCCGTCACAGCCAGGGGTGGGACACTTGCTCTCCTTTTTATCCCCCCGTGAAGACTCTGAAAACACAGTAATAAAGCTGCTCACCTCCAGCCTGCTCACACACCCCCCCACATCGCTAACCGATCTCCCTAAATAAATCACAGCATCGATTGAAACATTTGTCCTGTCTTCATACAGCCCTGATACTTAAACTAACACCAATACCAACCCAGGAATCAAACTCCAAACGGAAAGCCCGTTCCCAGTTACAATATGGGAGTACTTCAAATTTTCAAATGACAGATAATGGTGTGACTCCCGTTACCTAAAGGAGGATGACTTGTGAATGTATCTGAAGTGTGTCTGCCTCATTTATAAAACATTTATAAAATTCTGATGGCATTAAGCATTCCAAGAGATCCTGTGGATTCAATGGCTGTTCTATCCTGTTCTACCTTGCTAAATAGTCAATGTTTTCATAGGATTTGAGATCATATGGTAAAACACAGAGCTATATTTTAGCATGTGGCTGTCTTTAATCAGTTTTGAAACTTAGTTGACTGAATGAAAATGAAGATACAGATATGCATGTGAGCAGAATTTGCCTTAGATTATAATGTGAGGGTGTGAGCCATCACACACCCACCCAGACGGTTGCGTGGGCACACGCACGTACGCATGCACACACACACACACACACACACACACACACCCTGCAGCCCTGGTCTGACTTTGAGGCCCGTCCCTGTGGATCTGAAAGCACACCCCCAACCCAGACTCCACCTGTCCACTTCCTCCTTCACTGATTTTGGCAGCTGATGAGAACCCAGCCGTGACGGGCACCCGCCCTCCCCCGCACCGTGTCCCC
>JABFEB020000039.1:7862801-7873137 GCA_019775895.2 Stomatorhinus ivindoensis | reverse complement strand
AGACCCCTCCATGATTTCTAAGTAAGAGAACTTGCAAAATCACAGGGTGATCAAATACTTATTGACCTCACTGTATAATTTATCTTCCAAATGTCCTCGTTCACTGCTATTCCTTAACCAATAAGCTACACTTCAGCATTATATTGTGCTCATTCACTGTTTGTTCATCGTCAGCTACACCTTCACTTTCAATTATCCACATTCAGTGTTTTTTACGGCTTCTGCTACACCTTACATTCCATTTGACCTTATTTACTGCTGTTACTTACATCATTAACTAGACCATACCTTCCTCTTGACCTCATTCACTGCAGATTTTTAAGCTATGAGCTACACATCAAATGCCAGTTTGTATCACACATTGCAGTATTTTATACAATCAGCTACATCTTACCTTCTTATTGTCCTCATTTACTGCTCTTCTATAAGCCATCAGCAACACCATACCTTTGTATTCTCCTCATTAATTGCTGCTCCTTAACAAATCAGCCACATTCTATTTGTCCTTATTCACTGCTATTCCTGATTCCATCAGCTACACCTTGCCTTCTAATTGTCCTTATTCACTGCTATTCCTGATTCCATCAGCTACACCTTACCTTCTAATTGTCCTTATTCACTGCTATTCCTGATGCCATCGGCTACACCAAACCTTCTAATTGTCCTTATTCATTGCTATTCCTGATTCCATCAGCTACACCTTACCTTCTAATTGTCTTTATTAACTACTATTCATGACGCCATCAGCTACATCTCCTCCTCCCTGTTACCTCACCTTACCTTCGAGCTGCATCTTGCTTTCTTATTTGCCTCATTCACTGCACTCCTTGATGCCATCAGCAACAGTCTGCTTCCAGTTGTATCTCATTCACTACTAATCCTTAATAAATCAGCTACACCCTGCCATCCTATTGACCACATTCACTTTGGTTTTTATGCTACACCTTACCTTCTAATAGTCGTCATTCACCGTATTTCCTGATGCTATTACGTATACATTACTCTTCTGTTATCTTGAATTACTGCTATTATTTAGCCCACAAACTACCTCTTTCCATCTTACTTGTCCTCCATCACTGCTGTTCTTCAAGCCATCGGCAACTCTTACATTCCTATTCACTGCACTTCCATACATCTACAGCTATAGCTTATACTCCTACTAATCCCATGCACCGCTACTTTACATCAACAGCTAAAGTTAAATATCCTAAATTCCAGTGTTGTTTGTAAATGCCATCAATTACACTTTAACTTCTTATTGTCTTCTTTCAATGCTGTTACTTACATTGTGAGCTACAGCTATTCTCTGTACTGTCCTCAATCACGGCTGTTTCTCACTCTAACAGCTGCACATTGCCTTCCCCTTGTATTAACTACTTTGCCTTCCCATGAGCTACATCTTACCACTGTAATATCGTCATTTACCGCTCTTCCTAAGGCCATCAGCAACACTTCACCTTTCCATTTAACTCATTCACAGCTGCCCCTTAGGGAATTAGCTGGACCACCCCGTTATTTTGTCCACAATCACTGCAGATACAGCTACACTGTACCATCCTATTGACCTCATTCACTGACGTACCTCAGCTACAGCGTATACTACTATTGTCCATAATGAATGCTATAACTTGTGTCGTGAGCTATCCCTAACCTTCTTATTGTCCATATCTATTGATGGTCCTCAAGTTGTCACAATACCAACATTTTTCTTTTGGTTTCGATACCAAGTCATGCATTTCATTTTGATATTTTTTTCGATATTTTCCATAAAAAGGGGGAAACACTCTCAAATTACATTATTGGCCTTCATTTAAAAAAAAAAATTGTAATGAAATTCAGGTAATTTGTAGGTGGGTCAGTTAGAATTTAAGCATATTAATAAAAAAACAGGTCAGGAATCTTTTTGTCTTTATAAATATTAGAGATTCAAGTCACCGTCAGATTGAATGAATCGGTGGGTTTGAGTTACTTCTGAAATGGGCCCGTGCATCATTGTTGACTATGTATAAATATTTATATTACAACTGTGGAGAGTCTTTTCGATCACTCTGATTTCTTTCATGGACATAACAAGGGAATGGACTAGTCAACCGTTTAGCTAAAGTAATGATTTGCTTTTCTCTGGTCTTGCATTTGAACCATATAAATAGCCAACAGCACCACATCGTGACATTTTATAGTAGCCAGCGAAGTCCTACAACTTTCCGTCTATCGCTAATAGTAAATTCACTAAAACCAAAGCAAAATATATAACAATTAAATAGATTTACATCTTTAAAAAAAACTAATGAAGGTACCCCTAAAATTAAATTAAAAATAGGCCATATTTAAAAAATTTTATTCAATAAACAAAATGATATCACTGACGCAAAAACATATAGGAATATATGGTGCTTCAGTACAAATGTATTATATTTAAGTTTGTAGCTATGTGGGAGTTTTTATAATCCTGTGGTAAGGAATCATATAAAATGCTGGTATTTCCGGACTTGACCATTTTTTCAAATCCACTAGCCATGTTTGTTATCATTCTGATCATAGATGGTATAAACGGTGTTTACATGCAATCTTTGGTGCTTACTGCTTTCTGATCCCTGGCCAATGAACAATCGAGGTTCATTTGCGTCACTGCCGGAACCTCTGCATTGTAATAATTTTTCAGTGCTTTGAGAAAAGAGGAGGAGGAGGTAAGGATTAGGTGCTGATTACAATGTGTAACACAACAAACACGACAAACCACCTTAGGGATGAGAACCTGAGCGCAGTCGTGCAGTGGGTGATACCTCAGCACCACACTAGTCCAAATGGAACAATGTGAGTTTTTTCTGGTGATTGGAGTGCTGAGGTGGAGGACTTGCTTACAGGGCTGGATGTAGATTAACATCATGCCCAGCATGAAGCAATTGGAGGGTAAGGACTTTGCTCAAGGCCCCCGCAGAGTAGAATCACTTGTGGCATTCATGGGATTTGAACCTACAGCCTTCCGATTCCTGGCAAAAGAAAAGAGCCAGAAAAGCAGTAGTATGGAAAAAACTGAAATCTCTACACCACAATCTTTGTATTATGTTCATAGAGATTCTAAAAGTTGTCCAAAATGTGGCTTTGGTCCACTTCCCCCACCGAAGTGCAAATGCACTGAGACACTACACATTTACGTGATGTATGTTGATGTGAGATGCAAAGTGTGCAAGAGTATGTGAAAAGCTGAAGTGCTCGGGGATTTCTTGAAAGCAATGGGACACACTTAATACCTGAAGAGGTAAATAAGAGGCACACAACAAAATGTTGTCATTTGTGTTGGTTGAGTTTGGAGTTGTCCGTCACTGTAACCTAGACTGTAACCATTAATTGTTGTACAACTTTGTACACTTAAATTGAAACTTCTTCAGAGGCAGGCTGGACTGATAAGCTAGCAGACTTGCTGTGTTCAATGTAAACAGTAATCGTCACTGATGAAGTGCATTGTGGTCTATACACTTAGCCGAAGACGAACTCCATGCAGTATTTAGCAAAGTGCACATCAAATGCTCTACACTTAGTTATGTGAGGGACAGAACACCCTTGAATACTTGCACTAAGCACATGGATGTCCTTGTCAAGTGTGGTAGTGTGTGAATGTAGACCTGCTGGGGCAAATGGGACGAAACTTGATTTCATGTTCTTATAGCTGTTAGTTATATCTAACTTACAGCCACTATGTTGTTACTTTTCATTGTTTGTTAACAAAGGTCCTAACCATTGCAAAACTGGGTTGGCACTATATTGCCTGTTAAGGAATGAAGAAGTCTCTATACCCCGATGCCAAATGTTTAATATTTTGTGCAATTTTTGTTAACAGAACCTGAGAGTCCATTTTATCTACTTCTGGTTAAATGATGTTTTTATGTTTTATTTATTGGGGATATTTACTTTTTTGACATTCCAATTCCAATGTCTGAATATTCCAAGGAATCAATTCAAAAGTCCATTGCTTTTTGAAAGGGTAGACTACTTAGCATTATTATCCTACTATATTATTATTATATCAGCTGCATAAAATGGTCGTAAAATGACAATAATATCATTTACAGTAATTATTAATGGGTCAATATATTGTCTAACAAAAGTAGTTATTGCGATAGGCCTACTATAGTCCTCAATTCCATCTGTTCCTAACGCCATCAGCTACAGCATATCTGTCTACTGCCCTGATTCACTGGTCCTTCTCGAGGAAGCAGCTACGCCATTCCTTCCGCTTGTCCTCATCTGCTTTTCCTTTGCACCATGAGCTACATCTTACTTTCTTTATGTCCACATTCACTGCTCTTCATTAAGCTACCAGCAACTCCTTACCTTTCAGTTGTGCTCTCATTCACTGTTGGTCCTTTATGAATCAGCTAAATCTTACCTTCTTATTGTCCTCGTTCACTGCTCTTGCTTAAGCCATGAGCTACACCTCACCTTCCTATTGTCCTCATGCTGCTCCATAACAAATCAGCTACACTTTGCACCAAATGGGATCCCCATACAGAGCTGAGGTAGCCACAATATGCAATATAACCCTGGAATTATGAATATGCTGTCTTTTTTTTTTGAATGGATCAACGTTATAAAATCCTAAGTCATTTGTTACTGGTTTCACTCAAGCCGTGCTCTTAAAGGAACATTTGTTGATTGGTAATTTTAATGTTCACTGTGTATCCTAACTATTTACAAAGAAACCTGAGATTGTGCTATTTATTCACCGTACTTCTTTAACTCACCATCGACACCATATCTTTCTATCATGCTCATTCACTGAGGCTCATCAAGGAATCAGTTATATGTTGATTTCTAATTGTCTTCATTCACTGCTGCTCCTGAAGCCATGAGCTACGACATACATTCTTATTGGCCTCATTGACTGCTGTTCCTTATGCCATAACCAAGACCTTAATTTCCGATCATCCTCATTTACTGCTGATCCTGAAGCTATGACTAACACCTTTCCTTCCAGTTGTTATCAATCACTCCTGTTCATTATGTTATCTGCAACACATAACCTTTCTACTTCCCTCATTCACTGATGCTCATCAAGTAATTAGCCACACCTTATCTTCTTGTTGTCCTAATTAACTACAATTGCTAAAGCTGAGAGTTACATCTGTGCCCTATTGTCCAAATTCACAGATGTTCCTTGCGCCATCAGCTACACCATACCCTCTTTCTGTCCTCTTTCAGTTCTGTTTACTAACCCATTTGCATCACCTCACCTTTATATTGTCCTCATTCACTGCTCTTGCTTACCCCATTAGCTACAAATAAGCTGTATGTTGATGTTTATCCTCATTCACTGTTGCTCCTTTTGATATAAGCTTGCTAACCTCCTTATTGTCTTCATACGCTGCTGATTTTTGTCGTCAGCTACATTTTCCTCTTCTATCGTATCGTCCTCAATCACAGCTGTATTTTTCAGCCATGAGCTACATCTTACCCTCATATTGTCCTCTGTCACTGCTGTTACTTAAACCATGAACTACACATTTACATTTGTTATCACTGACAGCTTTTATGCATCATTATCATCTGTATCATTCTGTATCATCTAAACATTACCTTTCTATTGTCCTCATTCAGTGCTTCTCCAAAATAAATCGCCTTACCGTCTTATTGTCCTCGTTTACTGCTATTCCTTATGTTGGAAGCTACACCATGACATCCCATTGTACTCATTCACTCCTAGTTATTCACCATCAGTTAACCTTCTCATTTACCTCATTCACTGCAGTTTTTTGCCATTTGCTATAACTACCCTTCTTATTGTCCTCATTCACTGCTGCTCTTTGAGAAGTCAGCTACACCTTACCTTCCTATTTACCTCATTCACTGTACCTCCTTAGGCCATCAGCTCAGGACTGTAGTCAAGTCATCCCATCCCAAGCTGTATTATCCACACATGTCAACAGACACATTGTGTTTTGTTTATAGTCATTTCTAATTATGTTTGCAGTTTTAATAATAACCTTAAAACAAATTCAGTTTCCGTGCTGATCCAAAATTGCACCAAACTGTGAATCTAAGCAGTGAGCTGAACTCATGTCTAAGTGTCCGATTCCATTATAAACTCCAAAGTTTGCCCAAACTTTAGATTTAAATTGAGAAGGTGTTGGAAAAATCTCTGCCCATGCTTGCACATTCATGATAGTACCATGCCAGACTTGCGCTTATCAGTCCCTTAAAATTAGGCCATGTGCAAATACACAAATAATATGCGACAAACATAATTACAGTAATCTACATTCAAAGTGATGTTTAAAAATCAATTTTTCAACTGTGGCGATATAAAATCACGATTTGCTACTGAATCCATTTACCCCCGCCCCTAATATGCATCAGTAAACACAATTAGTAGGCTAGTTAATGCGCAATGCATCTGTCCTTATGCACTACTATTAATTAAGCCATGAACTACACCTTACCTTCCTACTGGTCTCATTCACTGCTGAACCATTAAAAAATAAAAAATAAACTTCACTAAAATACAAAATACAGTTGAGTTAGCTGTTGCATGCAGGGTCACTGTATGGGGGGGGAGGGGTTAGGATAATTCCACGGGGCCCTAAAAATTTGGAAAATAACTGGACTGGGGGAGCCAATATGATATGCTGTGACCTAAAATTTCTAGCAACACCCTGGTTGCAAGACTTAAGATGTTTTAAACGTGAACAGTTATGTCATGAATGTCAAGTCAGCTTCGAGTAATCGTTGACGATGCCATTAATAAGACCACATGGGGAGGGAATGCTTTGCTTAAAAGCGACAATCTGCCGAACCCTGATGCATATACTGACGACAGACAGCTTGTCAGCGCATTTTTTACGTGGAATAAAAACAAGCAGAAACAACAACAGGTTGCAAGTCAGCCACTACAATTTATGCAACAATAACCCAAATATGCTACAATGAAAGAAGAGACATTGAAATGTCAGTATAACACTTACAACAAAACAAAACTCACGCAAGGTTCTGGTTTCGAGTTCTTCAGCTGTCTTGACCTAGAACCTTTGTAGCTCCTGACCACTTTCGTGAGTCATGTTACAGAGTCTGTAATGATAAATAAGCTCATAATTTCATATGAAACCACACCACCACCCCTAAACAATGGAGGATTAACAAGTTGTATTGTTAATTATTTGTTAGTTCTCGGGGGGATCGATTGTATTCAAAACGGAATAGGTACATCCTGTTATATGTCATTTTATTTATATGACATGTTTATAATTCTTTTTTTTTAATTGTCCAGCAGATTGATCTGTCATTTTCCACAGAATTGAAACAATGTAATCTTACCCTCCTAATAACTGCTAGCAAGTTTAACAATATTACACAAAATTATCAACTGAATTTTTATCAGTTTTTTCAGTTATCAACTGAATTTTTCAAGACAAAAATTAGGAGATGTAAGTAAAAAGGTATTCATTCAAGCATTACATGTAACTCAGGTACAAAAAGAGCTTCATCTGCTCAATTTTCGCTCTGCTACTTCTCTTTTCCCAGCACTTCTCTGAGGCATCTATACTGTTAGTGTCATAATCATGTGATCAGCTTGAAGCATCATCGCTGAGCAATAAAGTAACATGTCGGCTATGCGGCTAACAAAATGTTCACGCAAACATCCGCTTGACGTTGTTTTTGTGGAGCCCATTAAACATCATTAGGATGTTCTCACAGGACATTCAGAAGACATCCTTGTCCAGCACAATCTTTTGTAAGGACCTATGTCACTACAATATCTTGATTTGACAGCCTTGAAATAACACATATTGGGTGATTGTTAATTGTTACAGTAACTGCCCTTGAATTTGAAATGCTACAATAAATCACTTTAACAAGTATTACTGATGTATTGAAAAGCTTACTGGTTGTATATTTTAGACATTAAGGAATAAAGAACCCCACCTTCCCTTGGAGGTGTTTAACCAGTTTAAATGGACTGTCTTTATAGTGGTTTTATAGTGTGGCTAGATTCACCGCGTTGAAATGACAAAAAAACGTAAAAAGTGACCAATAACAGGAGGGGCTTGTTGGTTTATCAAAAAAGGCGGAATGACTGTTACCTACATGTATAATGACCTCAGGCATGTAACAAGTGCCTAGCCAAGTCAAAACGAACAGCTCGATGGTGGCTTTATCAAAAAAGCAGAATTACCTTTATATACAGGAATAATTACCTCAGTCATGTAACATTAACTAACCTTCTTCAGCTTAGCCCAAATAATAAAATATCCTATACATGTTCTTTATGGAATGCAGTTCTAGTGAATTGGGTAAAGTTACTAGGTAAAGTCAATTCTAAGTGATTTGGGGGTGTTGTAACGCTATTGTTGGACTATTGATGTTCATCTCTAAACATCTCCTCTTTAACCTGATTTAATTACCTAGCCAGCATATTAAGGACCACGTTCATGGCACAGTTCTGATTCCCAGAATTCCCACAATCATTGCCATTTATTTATTTGTTCATTCATACAATGGATACAAGAATAAATTATATTTAATATGAAACAATGCAATACTGGCATGGTTGTAAGCGAATCATAAACTAAAATCCCAAATGAGGAAAAGTTGGGATGTAAAATGCATTTTTTTTTTAAAAGCAGTGACTGTGAAATTCCCTTTGAATTTTATTTTGTTGCAGGCAGTATGAACCCAAGTTGTGTCATGTTTTGTCTGATCAACATAATATACATCCAGTCCTCCAACACACACACACACACATGGATACACACACGCGCGCACGCACACGGACACACACACGCACACACACACACACACACAAACACAGTGTCCCTGTAATGCATACACACTGTCAGGGTCAGCATCCATCCAACCCAGCCCTTCGTGTCTCTTCCCCATTTGTCCAGCAGGTGTTGCTGCCCATCCTTACTTCTTGTCTCCTGCCCTTCAGCCCCAGTGTGTCCAAGTCCCTAGTGTGTTTCCCTGCTCCCTGAACTGTCGCATGGTGCAGCGGGTGGAGTGTGTGGAGAATGTAACCCTGAAGTCATGGGGTCAAGACCTGGCTCACCTGTTTTAGTTTGTTTATTGGTTTTCTGTTTTCCTAGTCTTAATTACTTATCTTTCCTTCTCTGTTTTGGTTTCTCCTGCTTGGGTTCAGTTTGGTTCTGTTCTGCTTGTGTTTCTGGTCTCGGTGTTTTTCAATGTTCCCTAGCTCCTGTGTGTGTAATTTATGCCCCCCGTTGTCCTGTGCCTTAACTGATTAATTGATTTGATTGTCCTCACCTACTCCTTGTTGCCCCTTCTGTACTGCCACACCTACCCCTTGTTAGTCATTGTGCTCAGTGTATTTAAGTGCCTGCCTTTGTTCTTTTTCTGAGTCAGTCATTGAGCTAAATAGCCGCATTTGTATGCAGTCGTGGTTAGTTCCGGAGTGTTTGTTGCTCTGTTCTGGTGCTCAGTCCTGTCCTCTGTGTTGCTCAGGTTGCCAGTGTATTTGCTTTCTGATTCTTGCCGCCTGTGTCATGTCCCGCCGTCATCATACACACTTTTCAGGAGTGATGCACACAGATGAAACTAAACAGCAGGTTTGGGCTAATGGACGATCATCCATTGCTGATGGCTGATAGACACCATGATATGGAGCCAGTATTGTGATCGCCCCCCCACCACCCTCGCCAATATGCACATGATTTTTCTGGTCTGCAACACATTCCAAAAAGTTGGGATGGTAAACCATTCGCCACTTAGTCATGTTACCATTACCTACAACACTTAAAAGCTATTTTGGCACTGAGGCGATGAAGCGTTTCAGGTATCATTTTTCCCATTCTTCCCGCAAATACGTTTGAAGGTGTGTGACGGGATGAAGCCATCGCAGTTGCATTTTCCATTTCAAAATTCCCCTTACATTCATTATGGGGTTCTTCATACATTCTGTATTGGGGACAGGTCAGTATGGGGTCTCCATACATTCTCTATTAGGGACAAGTCAGTATGGGGTCTCCATACATTCTCTATGGGGGACAGGTCAGTATGGGGTCTCCATACATCCCCTATTGTGGACAGATCAGTATGGGGTCTCCATACATTCTCTATTGGGGACAAGTCAGTATGGGGTCTCCATACATTCTCTATAGGGGACAGTTCAGTATGGGGTCTCCATACATTCTCTATTGGGGACATGTCAGTATGGGGTCTCCATACATTCTCTATGGGGGACATGTCAGTATGGGGTCTCCATACATTCTCTGTGGTGGCAGGTCAGTATGGGGTCTCCATACATTCTCTATAGGGGACAGTTCAGTATGGGGTCTCCATACATTCTCTATAGGGGACAGTTCAGTATGGGGTCTCAATACAT
>JABFEB020000039.1:7831112-7843312 GCA_019775895.2 Stomatorhinus ivindoensis | reverse complement strand
CCCGTTTATATCCGCGTCTCCCAATGCCGCCTAAACACGCCCGTTTATTTCCGCGTCTCCCAATGCCGCCTAAACACACCCGTTTATATCCGCGTCTCCCGATGCCACCTAAACACGCCCGTTTATATCCGCGTCTCCCGATGCCACCTAAACACGCCCGTTTATATCCGCGTCTCGCAATGCCGCCTAAACACATCCGTTTATATCCACGTCTCCCAATGCCACCTAAACACGTCCATTTAAATCCGCGTCTCCCTATGCCGCCTAAACACGCCCGTTTATATCCGCATCTCCGAATGCCACCTAAACACGCCTGTTTATATCAACGTATCCCAGTGCCGCCTAAACACGCCCGTTTATATCCGCGTCTCCCAATGCCGTCTAAACACGCCCGTTTATATCCGTGTCTCCCAATGCCACCTAAACACGTCCATTTAAATCCGCGTCTCCTAATGCCACCTAAACACACCCGTTTATATCTGCGTCTCCCAATGCTACCTAAACACGCCCGTTTATTTCCGCGTCTCCCAATGCTACCTAAACACGCCCGTTTATATCCGCGTCTCCCAATGCCGCCTAAACACGTCCGTTTATTTCCACGTCTCCCAATGCCGCCTAAACACGCCCGTTTATATCCGCGTCTCCCAATGCCGCCTAAACACGTCCGCCTACTATGTAATGGCTTCATAAAATATCCCACAGCTGAGTCCAGCAGTCAGGTGAGAAGCTTGAGACGGACACAGATCCTGTTAAGGCCACCCAGGGGATGACAGGAACAGCCCGTGGCAGCCATAGGCCGGAGGTATGGCGTGCAGCCTGGCTCAGAAAGGCAGACGTGTCACAAACGAGCAGGAGGGACAGAAACCATATGAGACTCGGTTGCGTGTCGATCGTCATCCTACATCCATAGCCAGCTCCTACATGTCATACAAACAAGGCAAAGCCACTGAAAATCATTGCAGTTAATCTATAGCCTACCTGCTGTTTGACTCACAGAAGAACAGAAATCAAGCTGAAAGACAGTAATAATAGAAAAAAAAAAATAACGTCACGGAAAGTAACTTCCCCCACCGTGAAGATGTTTTCTGGAGTTCTGTAAAAATCTAGCCAGCCCCTTTAGCTCTGTTTTCTCTGCTCTCACCCCAGGTGTCCCCAGGGCACATAGCGGGTGGCTCTGAGCGCTGATTGCCATCAAGGCTTCCCAAGGCTTTTTGATACCTTCTGAAGATGCCCACACTGCAGGGACAGTCATAAATTATGTCGTGAGAACACTGAAGGAGACTATACCTTTGGTATGCAGGCCTCTTTGTCCTGTTTGCTAGGAACATAGCACAGGAAAAGACTTCTTTATCGTGCCAATCTACAGTCAGGAGGCTGTGGAGATGAGGACTGCTTGCTCTAAAGCAGACTGACATTCAAGCAGGAGTATTCGTCACCAGTGGTTATCAAAAACACTACAGTCACAGGCAGCTGGGGGAAAAACCAGGTTATGGAGCATAGTAATAAGGGGGGGAGTTATTCCATTATTCATCCTCATCCGCTCTATAGCTCACCTTTACCCACTCTATCTGGCGAAACGTCACATAGTGCATGCAGAGAGTATTCCTCAAACATTCCAGTCGCAGAGTGGCCTCAGCCTACTGAATGAAGGTACCGGAAGCCAGCTCAGTCGCTAACACTGCGGCTTTTTTCCGTTTTGTTGTTATCCAGCACAAAAACCGTGAGCGTAAAATCCACTGCAGCTGTGACGATACATCAACACAAGAGAAAAGCAGCAGAAAAATAGAGGCAGACGGGGTTCACCGAAACACAGGCTGCATGGGGAAAACTGGCAGTTTCTGCTCACACAGGTACCCACAAACACTCATGCTAACACTTCTGCATGTATACAGGCATTATGATGGGATGACCTCTGCATGCATACACATATCATGGAACATCTTCTACATGCATATACACATCATGATGGGGACTTCCTCTGCATGCATGTATATATCATACCCTTATCATACACAGATAATAACGATAATGAGTGTCCAAGCATGTGAGAGAGAGGGAACAGAAGGTGGTGGTGTTGCAGGGGCATTCCAAGAGACCCAGTAAAGAAGAGAGGGGGAGGTTAAGCGAATCAATCATTCCTGAAGCGTGTAAGAGATGCCAGAGCTTCAGGGTCACTGCGGCACTTTGGAAAAGCTAGAAGAGGGAGAGTGAAATAAAAAATGGGGTATAATTCATCGGTGTGCTGCACATGGGGGCGCAACATGGCAAAAAGCCCTTTATCTTTACAGAAATGGCAGCAAATAAGCTGCTTACCACAGCGCTCAAGGTCGTCGGAGCCTCTGCCTGCATCGCTGGTTATTCATATGCTCAGCTGGGCCCCAGGACTGCCACTCCGTCTGCCTGAATGGGCATCACCATGGTGGCAAGCTAATAAATGGTGTCAAAGAGGTGACACTCTATGGCAGGGGGGCCCACCTCCAGTCCTGGGGGGGCGGAGCCCTGTGTAGCTTAGTTCTTTCCCTGCTCCACCATAAATGATTCAGCTCAAGAACTGTGTGGTAATTAGCACAAGGAGTTGAATCAGGTGTGTTAAATGAGGGGGAATCCAAAAACGTGCAGGGCTCTGGCCCTCCAGGATTGGAGTTTGGCACCCCTGCTCTATGCTCTCCTCTTGACAGAGATGGATAGTTCCAGTCCAGAAAGTTAAAATCCAGACCAAGGTTTTGTTTCAACCAATCAGTTGAGTATAAAGAGTCACAGTCACAGAATTCAGGGGCTGCATCCTTCAAACATGGAACAGCCTTGTCGCGCCGCTGTGACGCATGCAGTCATTGAATGCTGCCTTAGAAGGGTGCAGCCCCTGTATTCGGACACACTCAACTGGTTGGTCAAAATAAAACTTTGCTCCGGATTTTTACTTACTGGACCTGAACTATCCACTTCTGCCTTTTGACCACAGAGTCAGAGTTACAGCACTGTCCGTGAGCCTTGCAGACTGGACCCAATCTGCCTAATATAACGAGCATCATGATGTGAGGTGGGCTACCTGCTTGCACATTCATATTTATTCTCTGTTACAGCCATATCTGGCACCGCATTCCGTCGAATGGCTCAGCATCCCTTTAACTCAGGGCTGGGGAACCTGATCCATGGAGGGCCGGTTTTTAGGATGACCTCTCCATCAGCCAATAATGAAGCAGTGGTTCTCAACTCCAGTTCTGGGGACCCACTGTTATTGGATGATTGGGTCATCTCAAAACCCAGCATCGGGCTTCCATGGATCAGGTTCCCCACCCCTGCTTTAACTGAATCGTCATTCCTTTAATCAGAACTGGTATTCTTTAAACTGGCTTCACATTCCTGGTTCTACATTGATTAAATTGGAATCACACTCCTTAACTGAACTGTTCCTTTAATTGACTTTACATTCCTTTAATTAGCACTACATTCCTTAAAATGGCTCCACCTCCTTTTATTGGCATTACATTCCATAAGCAAATCACATTCCTCTAAATTCCATTACATTGTTTAGATTAGCTTCACATTCCTGGCCCTGCTTTCCTTTAATCAGCATTGCATCTCCTTAATTGGCCCTAGGTACATCCCGTAATTGACTGTATATTTCCTTTAATTGGCACCACATCTCTTTAACTGACTGCACATCCCTTTAATCTGCATTCCATTGGTTAGCTGGCTCCACATGCTTTAACTGGCATTAAGTGGCATTTATAGTCTGCCTGCTCTACATGCATGCATGCCATTAAGCACTTTAAACATTACACTGAATGCTCTGGCACCTGCAGACAGCCTGCTTTTTTTTTTTTTAAAGGTATCCAGCCCCAGATCATAGTCACAGCATATGAGCAGCACTGGGCTTCTTGTCTCTATAACACTATTAGCAGAGCTCCCTGTAGCTGTGAAGCGGCAGTTCCTAACGCTGCTGCTGAGTCTTCCTGTGTAGCGCCCACTGATTTCCATTCTAGCCAGACCCATAATTAATATCCAGGTGGTGTTTTTGGCGTGTTTAAACCGAAATTCCTCTTTGAATTTTTCCCTGGAAGGTACCCGCTACCAAGACTTTCCGAGATTCCGCATCGCAGGCGAGTATGAAGCTGAATAATTCCACCTCGTTCGGTCCTTGGGGGTTTTGCGGCATGCGGGGCAGCGTTTGGAGGAACCTCTGGACAGGCTGCTGCTGAGGACAACCTGGCGGGGGGGGGAGGACGGTTCAGGTCATGTTATCAAGGTTACACTGTCACATAAATAAAAATAAAGCAAAGGGAAAGAGTGACATGCAGCGATGGCACTGAAGAAAGACAGAAGAGCTATAGAGAAGTGATGGGGAAGATGAACGAAAAGGCAGCTTTGAGAATGGAGCCGAGGCTCGTGTGGCGGCAGCTGGCAGGGCGCCATGGGACTGAAACTCACGCTCACTTGTGTTTTGGGACTTTGCTTCAGATCTCTGGTTGCCACACATACCCACAAGACAAATAAAGGAAATTCAGGGACTTATTCCAAACCTGGCTGATAGCTAGCTGGTCTACATAGGAACAGATATTTAAAAAGCACAGTGTAGTGCTACTGTACTGTTTATTATTCCTGTCCCGTTGCTGTAAAATTGACATTAACCATGCGAGAGTGAGGCCCCAGGTCTAGAAGGGTCTCCTGCCTGTTATGCAGGTGAGGTCTCTAAGAGGGGAGGGGGCTGTGTGTCACTTTAATTAACCCACAATGTGAGGGGGGGCGTGCGCCATGCCCTGCCAGCTCTCACCTTCAGGTTACGTGCTCGCGTCCTCAGCCGCCGTGCCGCCCCTGCCCTCCCCACCCCAGCGGGGAGGGAGGGTGATTCACAGCACAGCTGTGGCCTGGCGTCCCGTGGCGAGCCAGCCAGCCCCGGGCGGACAGCAGGTGCCCCGCGCGAGCCAGGAGACGCACAGATGGCGGGGGGAGCACAAAGGCTGTCACGGCCTCGCGGTCACAATACGGCCCCCGGTGGATGCTGCTGGGGGAGGAAGGACACTGCGGGGCATTTTATTCTCTCCCAGACCCATGCACGGGGCAAGAGAGAGAAGGAGAGTCAGTGAGAGAAATGGGATAGAGAAAGAGAGAGGGAGAGAGGGAGAGAGAGAGAGAGAGAGAGAGAGAGAGAGAGAGAGGAAGAGAGAGAGAGAGAGAACGGGAGAGAGGAAGAGAGAGAGAGAGAGAGCGGGAGAGAGGAAGAGGAACTGCATTATAACTTTAATAAAATGTAATATAAACAGTAGGATGCAGCACAATTAACAATCACTTAACTCCAGTGTAAAAACATAAACAGCAGTGGAAATCATTCTCATTTAAATGTCTCTGATTACAATCATGCCCCTCATCATTTAGGGTAAGTGCCCGTTCGAGCAGGGGGTCTGCAGGAATCTCTTATTTTGGCTTATGTAAATTTATCTTTCTCCACATTTGGTTTGGAGTGCATGTTGTAAATAAATGGGTGTGTGTGTGTGGGGAGGTGGGGGGGTTATATTGATATTACATTGTGGGGACCATTTCAGAATTTACTCTTTACAGCAGTTTTCTTGGTTTCATTTAATTCCTTTCAATTTAGAAGAAACTAAATTACTACATCGAATGATTCAGCAGCATACAAGTGAAGATGATATCCTGTATCTTTTAGTTCGGTATCACCTGTGTATTAAGTTCCATCACTTAGTGTTGGATTCTGGCCACCAAGGATAGCTTGGTTTGCAGTGACCGTCCCTCGCATGTCCAGCCCTCGGCCGTTTCTCCCTGCCACACGCAGGTATCAAGGACGCATAAAAGACGGCACGCCGTCCACATTTTGTGCTGCACTCTGCCTGGTGTCCTCCAGCATTATGCAGTAATATCTTTATCTCTTTGATTCAAATGTATACTATGAGTTATGGATCATGAGATGAATAAAAACAGCTTTGTCTGCCCTTTGAGAGGAATATAAGCTGCAAAACCTAAAAGCAGAAGGACCGGAAGGTCACCTCTATGGAGCAGGCAAGGCCCATTGTCTCCATAGGTTTTTTTAGCTACTGCTGTTCATAAGAATGGTCACAGAATCTTTATTTGTTTCTCTCATTTACGTTTATGTTAGGACTCACCTCCAGGGCCCGGGGTCTGAATCCTGCCTCCATCCTGCGTGTGGAGCTTGCATGTATTTTCCAGGCTTATGTGGGTCTCCCTCCATAGCTCAAAAACATTAGGAAACAGTCAGAAGAAGTGGCATCTCTAAATTGCCCATAGCGTGTGAGTGTGTGCTGATTATATCCAGGAAGTCCCCTGTCGTGTGCCCTGTACTACCTGGGACAGGCTCCAGGCTCCCTGTGACCCTGTGCTGGATAAGCATTTATGGAAGATGGATGGAAGAATGGATGGTGCATGGAGATCTGAAGAGGGCAAAGTTATTCGCTGCTGTTACTTGAATGTGCGTTTCACTATTTAGGAAAATAGTTTTCAAAAGTTGAAAATAGTGACAACAGTCACTGAAAATGCTTGGCAATCTGCAGAGCTCGCGAATCCTCCCAGAGACCTCAAAGACAAACTGCGACAAAAAACGTCGATGGTGATTTCCGTCGGAGACGCGGGACATCATCAGCGCAAGAATGCGCCAATACGCACCTGTCAGCCAATGCCTGAGGGGGGAGGGTGTGGCCACGTCTCTCTCAGTGCCAGGTAACCGGTAGCAGTGTTACTAGGGAGTGCTCAGGAAGGCAAGACTGTCTCCACAAATGGACCACATGAGCTGTTTGGTAACAAGTGAAGCGGCTCAATCTCAGTAGTACTAGAGTTAATATCTGTACTTGATTGTTCTTGTGTTGGAAGACCGGTCTTGCCAAGACCACAAGTATAGTCTTCCTTGGTATTGAGATTCACCCCTGGTCAGGTGATGGGGGTTGGAGGGGGCACCAAGCAGGAAATGTGCTGCCCAATGAGCCCTTGTCGATTCGCAGGTAACCATGGTGAAGCCCAGAAAGAGGAGGCCATAAAGTCCCACGACCCCCCCGCCCCACCAGGGGAAATAGAGCAAGAAATTTTAAAGGCTCAAGGTGGATTTCTGAGCCTTGTACGCCTTCCCCCACAAATAATAGAATCGGGCTTCGACAGGGCAGCCAAAATGTGACGTGTGACAAAATGACGAGGTGAAGGACCGGCAGGCCACGTTCGTGGCTTCAGCCACTGGCAAACACAGGCAACATCAATCTCCTCCGCTCTAGCACTAACGCGGCGCGGGCAGACGAGGACAGAGTGGATAACGGTAAAGCGCTGGCTCTGTTAGCAGCTCTCTGTTTCCATGACGACGGCCGTCCGCCAGGCACATGCCATCTAGTCGAAGCTGTGGATGGGGTCACGGGTTTGATTCTCACGCTGCCAGTGAGGAGGTGTCTCTATTGTATTCCATTACTGTGTCACGCCAAACTGAG
Organism: Stomatorhinus ivindoensis; assembly: GCA_019775895.2. Taxonomy (NCBI): domain Eukaryota; kingdom Metazoa; phylum Chordata; class Actinopteri; order Osteoglossiformes; family Mormyridae; genus Stomatorhinus; species Stomatorhinus ivindoensis. Next base: position 7,835,876 of record JABFEB020000039.1, on the reverse strand, counting down.
GCGGCCATCCTTCTCAAGCTCGCTCGGACCGACGCTGGGCATAAACCCACTGATGGGTCGCTGTGTCTCATTTCACAGGATCGTATGGTCGTCCAATGCAGAGGCTCAAAGATGCAGTTCAGCCAAAGACCAGCCTTGTGACCCGTTGGAGTTGTGGAACAATTTAATATTTATGGCGAGTGCATTCTCCTCACCAGATTGGACGCAAAGAAGATATAAAGCATAACACAAACATTTTCAGAATTTGCAGTTAACCCTGACCCCGCCCCCGAAAGCTTTACCAACCTAAAGAACTTTTCTTTTCTCACTCTTCACAAATTGAATTGTTTCTGAAGATGAATGTTATGCCACCAGCATGGACACACTGACTCTCTACAGGTCCCCAAACATGCAGACATGGTGTGTAATTACATGTGACATCCCATCCAGGGCGCCCTTCACACATACATGGAACATTCATTTGTTCACTGGGCAACACCCACTGTGTAATACTCATTGTGTAATACCCACTGTGTAATATTCACTGTGTAATAATCATTGTGTAATACTCATCGTGTAATACCCACTGTGTAATACTCATTGTGTAATACCCACTGTGTAACACTCACTGTGTAACACCCACTGTGTAATACTCATTGTGTAATACCCACTGTGTAACACCCACTGTGCAATACCCACTGTGTAATACTCATTGTGTAATACCCACTGTGTAACACTCACTGTGCAATACCCACTGTGTAACGCTCACTGTATAATACTCATTGTGTAATACCCACTGTGCAACACCCACAGTGCAATACCCACTGTGTAACACTCACTGTGTAACACCCACTGTGCAATGCTCACTGTGTAATACCCACTGTGCAATACCCACTGTGTAACACTCACTGTGTAATACTCATTGTGTAATACCCACTGTACAACACCCACTGTGCAAAACCCACTGTGTAACACCCACTGTGCAATGCTCACTGTGTAATACCCACTGTGCAATATCCTCTGTTTAACACTCACTATGTTATGGCATTTCAATACATAATGGTGTCTCAACAGCTTCAAGCCTATGTAATGCTTATAATGTTGACGTTACATCCTGTATTAATCTGCCTAAAGATACACATCTTTAAATACTGGCAGATATTGCAGGACCACGCCGCCACACGTTTCTGCAAATCAGTGTATTCTGAAAATCAGATGCATGAATCTGTCTCAGGGAATTCAGATTCCTGTCCCTTTATCTTCCTACCTTTTCATCGCAGGTCTTATTTACTCATTTTGGAGCAGAGTAGAGGAAGCCCGCCGGAGCTCCACTCTCGACAGCCTGCACCTGTATCTGCGGCAGAAGCCCGCAGCCATTTTGGCCCCCGACAGAGAGCCGTGATGGAGTAAATACGGCCGGCATCAATCATTTGGCAGAACCCCGCAGAGGCGAGTCCTTTCCCTGTCTGACAGCTGCGCTGCCTCCAATCTCGATTTAAAGACACAGTCGTGGCGTAATACTCCGAGGGCGCTGTCAGTCAGTGCGGGGTCTCACGAGAAAGGCGGAGGAACTAACAGAATAAGTACGGTCCAGCTTACGCAGACTGCACGCAGTCCAGAATAACAAAAACATGAAAAGTGCACCCATATCCCGGGCGCCGTAGCATCTATCATCCCGTGACAATGCAAGATAAATGGCAGAGTGTATGGAAACAAAGGCAGGCACGGTCACCCACTGTGCTCCAGCGAAATCGATGTAATTCACTGCTTTACCTCCGAGCTTGCGGTGCCCCTGTGAAATCACGGGCTCTCCTGCATTTTAGTATGACCGATTTACTACACTGTTTTCATATTTACACCGTTTCACTCCATTCACAGCGGATTTCGACATCAACAACGTCTTTCATTGTACTCGCGTTGAGTGTGTCCCTGTGAAATTACGTGCTCGTGTGAACTTCAGTGTAAGAGATGCTTCTCACTGTCCTTGTATTTACTGTTTCATGCCATTCACGGTGTTTTTCAAAGAAGCCGGTGTATCTTGTCTTGCTGTCGTACTTAAGCATGCTCAGAAGGGCTTGGTCTACTGACCATCTTGGTCTGGTGTATTTCTGCATAAGTAAGGTACTGTGCAGTGTTCCCCCGCACTTGTGTTCATGTGGGTGGTGTGCCGGGAAAGGGGAACCTGCCGCTGTCATTTCACAGTATGCCTACGAAGGGCGCTCAGGAGATTGGGCCAAACAAGGCCTCCGAGTGCAGCATTAAAAGAACATTCTAGATGACAAGGACAGGAAACATCAGAAAAGCACACAGGCAAACAATATTCCCCAGATACTTGTTAGGCAGCCTTTAGCATACCGCCCTCTGGCTTCAAAGGGCCCCGATTTCAAATGTAGTCATCAGCAGCGACGACGTAACACTTCGCCAGCCAAACGAGACAATCAGATAGAATGTGAGATTTTTCCTTGGCTGGAAATGTGGGCAGCAAGTGCAGCATCATGTTCCGGAAAATTCATACAAGGCAGCATAGTTAGCTGGTGTATACCGTTAGTGACCTTTGGAGGAAGAGTGGAGGAAGATCGAAGACAGACGTCAATACATCAAATAAACAAACAAACAAGGAAATAGATAAAAAAAATTAAAATAAAAACCACGAGAAAACTGTATCGTGTTACTTGGAAATATGAAGTAGATTGGCCTTGAAACATCTGGCAGTGTTGGAGATAGTGTCCTAGCAGTTTAATGTTCTGGGTCCCTTCACATTCCTTAACGCCATCCTTCTTTGTATTGAATATTAAACATTAAATTAGTATTAATTCATGTCACAAACACATTTTTGAAATTCAGTCACAAAGCAGGTCAGGTTACACTAGGTCTGGTCTCCCAATCAGTAGACTACCTGTTGCCGTGTACTTTAGAAACCCTACCTAATCGTTCCACACCCTCCCATAATCAAGCTCATATACATACGCAGGCAAGCACATATGCTCATTTATTCTCAAACGGAAACAAGCACAATGTCAAAATATGATTAAAAAATGGAAAAATCCATCCACATTGCCTGATAAAGGTCATTAAGAGGCTGGAGTCTCTGCCCAGCAATATAGGGAACAGGGCTGGGGAACATGCCAGTCAGGATGCCAGCCCATGGCAGGGCACACACACACACACACACACACACACAACCGTCAGCCAGCAAACCACAATACCTGAAGGAAAATCATACGACAGGAGGCGAACGTGTAGACACCGACCAGAGATGGGATTCAAGCCCCCAAACCTTGGAGGTATGACGCAACAGCAACTGTGCCACCCCCCCGTAATAGAAAATCATGATAAAATATTCAGATTCAAACAACAAAGGAAACAAAAACAGCAACATTAACGCCATAGGAGTTTACCTCCATGCATCTAACAGTATGTCGCCTAGGAAACCAGTTAAAAAGGGGTACAGTAATTCTCTACGGGGTTCATGCATACCACACCGCACATGGCTTCCCGCCATGGTGTCATCATTCAGGGAATGTGACTGAATTTATACAGCATCCCTTGATGGGAAAGGAATGTAAATGATCCACATGCTTTAGACTAGGGGGCGCCAGACTCAAGTGATTCATGTGACCACAGTAACCTTCATTTCGATGTGGAGAATGCATTTTTGGTGGCGGACTCTGAAATAGGGTGACCTCCAGACCTCCACCTGACAAGGGGAAGGTGGGCATGCAGAAGCTAAGATTGTCCCTTTGAGGTGTGGGATGTGCACGCAGCACCTCTCCTGAAGCCCCTTTGCCTTTCAAGCAGCATAAACTTAGCTCTGCTGTGACTGACAATCTGAAAGGTCTCTCTGGCGCCACTGCATGCTGGTCCTGCCATGACTTCCTAAAGAAATCACAAGAAGACAGGATGAGGATGAGTGAGAGGACTGGGTTGCTGAAGTGTATTATTTCAATCTAATCCATCCATCCATCCATCCATCCAGCCAGCCATCCTTCCATCCATAATCCCAGCAATGACAACCTTAACTCTTAACCCTTTACCATATGTAACCAAATGAAATACAGACATTTTACGTTTTTTGATTCCAGTCACAAATTTTTATAAACCTGAGTTTACCCTTGTGGGGACTGAAAAAATGGCTCCCACAACATCAGAATTTCACGTTTTTATCACATTGTGGGGGCACTTAGGCTTATCTTATCTTGTTTTGTGTTCGTGTGCTTTCTGATTTCTGCCATGCTGTTGTCATTCTTCTGTTACATTAAGTACTCACTGCACAACACTGTACTGAACTGCCTCATTTGCCACTTTTATTTACAAATCGTTAAATTCAGGCTTTTTTAAATTCAGTTTTTCATCTATTTTGTCCTGGTTATATCATTTTGCCTTAACCTTTCATAATTTCCAAACTGAGCGTGATAACATCCCCATGACCAAATAGACCTACAGCTGGTTTGCAGCTGCATTGTAAAGCAGAAGGAAATTATACTTGTACAACCATCCTAGAACCTGGCTTAGTCCAAAATCGCCCGATACCACACCTGACTCTACTGTAACTCACACTTAAACTCATTAAAACTCATTAAAACCCGCAGAGTTGATCTGCAGACGGCTGCATTTTGTTTTCTCCTGTCACTAAAAGCAGGGATGGGTAAACATTTCACGGCACGAGGGGTAATGATACATTTTCATATCGGTATCAGAGGGAGGATGCCGATTGTACTCAACACAGATTATGCTTTTGAAGGGGGGGGGGGGGGGGGGGGGAGAAATAGGGGGGTGGAAAAGGAA
>JABFEB020000039.1:7816559-7826857 GCA_019775895.2 Stomatorhinus ivindoensis | reverse complement strand
AGCTCCCATAAAGTGTAACCCTTCTCTCTACTAAAAGGTTGTGGGTTCATATTCCAGCAAGCTCCCATAAAGTGTAACCCTTCTCTCTACTAAAAGGTTGTGGGTTGATATCCCAGCAAGCTCCCATAAAGTGTAACCCTTCTCTCTACTAAAAGATTATAGGTTCATTTCCCAGCAAGCTCCCATAAAGTGTAACCCTTCTCTCTACTAAAAGGTTGTGGGTTCATATTCCAGCAAGCTCCCATAAAGTGTAACCCTTCTCTCTACTAAAAGGTTGTGGGTTGATATCCCAGCAAGCTTCCATAAAGCGTAACCCTTCTCTCTACTAAAAGTCACTCTGGATAAAACTTAAAAGCATCTGACGAATGAGTAAAATGTAAATAACAAACTACACTATAGCATTTATTTTTAAATCTTCGTCAATTTCCTACATAATTAACTTAAACGATCACTTAATGATTGTTGATAATGATGAAGTTCAACCAATGTTTGAATAATGATGAATAATCAAAGATATTGGAGTATGATTAGAGTGTACCTACATGTGTATAGTAAATCAACATACAGGAAACACAGAAAAGAATAGCGATACTTCATTAAGCTCCATGGGGAAATTCTCTTTTTGCTTTGCCCCCCATAAAGGTGAGGGAAAGCTGAGTTGGGGTCACAGCCACCTTGTGGCACCCAGGGTGCTGGGGGGGGGGGGGGGGGGCAGTTAAGGGCCTGGCTCAAGGGCTCATGGATAAGTAACTATACATCCAAGGCCAGGTTAGAGCTGGTGACCATCCACTCACAGGCTCAGAGGCTTAGCCTACTGGGCCATCCATGCACGCCCACCACCACACACCACGCAAACGTGCATGCGTATATACGCCTGTTTGTACACTGATGATCTCCTGCCCTCCTGTCAGACATGACAGCCAAAGTTCTGCTAGGGGGCAGGTGGAGAGCAGGACATGACACACTGGTAAGTGAACAACAAGGTGTGTAAGGAAAACACGGCCATTGAAGCTTATCGCCTCTAGGGGCAGTATTCTCCAGAATCCACAGCAGAAGGGGAGGGTCCTCCGGCTCCCCGAGTTCACCAACCCTATGCACTGTATTATCTGCATACAACACGCACAATACTCAGCGCTCTCGTTACCATTTAAAAAATTATATTATCAGACCATTACATGTGCTATCATTTCAGTGTATTGATGTCCTTTTCTCATACATATAGTTCAGGCATAATGGTGTGGCAGTGTCTGCAGCCTCCCACATGCCCGTCACAGAGGCGCTCCCCCTTATCTCCAGGAGTGACGCTCACCCATCGTATCTCTACGCTTTGGTGCGGCGGCGGCTGCGGGGGGGACGGCGGGACGCTGACGTTAATGGTGTTATTTCCGTCCTCAAAGTCAGCGATGTGTATCTGTAGGGAGACGGCAGGAACGCACCGGGTGCCTGTCGAGGGGCTGCTCTCATGTCGACGAGTGTCTCAGACGCGCAACGGTGCAGCTAAGAGTCTCCGCCGCAGCGACAGCGGGGCCATTTCAGCCGCTTCCAAACACAGCCTGCAGACTTTGCTTCCAGCACTTGGCGTTCAGCATTTTTTTATTGTCTTAAAGTCATGATTAGTCAGTCTGTTACGGAGGACGCCAGATGGAACGAGGGTGTGCAGACGAAATCTTTAAAGCAGTCGGGAGAGACGCGAGCAGCCAAAATACAATCCAATATGCGAGCTCTCTTCTTATTGTACCCAGAGATTTGTATGCGATCGGTTTGACCATAAATCGTAAGGCGAAAGACTGTTATTTTTCCAAGGCAGTATTTCATAGTATTCGGAACATAATTCAAAATAAATCATCCTCTCAAAATGGAACAGAGATGCTTACTGTTAGTTGTAAATACTCAAATTTGGTAAATACCTGAATAGCTTAAATTTGAACTGTACACCTGACACTGTAGCACTGAACAGACAAAGACCAGACAAAGTCATGTATCCTCCTATTAGATGAATGTCAGAGGTCTTAATAGCTTTCCGAATCTACACTTATGTAAATATGTAACAAATACACTTGGCTCATTTCACAAGGAGTGATCGATCCCCATCATGTTTGACTTTGGACAGTGTTTTCCTAGTGAGTCCACGTCTTGCCAATAGTTTTCTTGTGAAACATTCCTCAAAATGAGGGTTTTGGGACCTTAAATTCTTTTAGTCAATGCTTCCTTATTGGTGATTGTACCTGTTCATTTTCAGGTCTTGATTGTCAAAAATTCCACTCCACCTTGAAGTAATGTGATTAGTTATATAACACAGATTACGAACCATCACATGCAATACAGAAAACCTTGCACTACAATAGCAGTTTCTGTGCAGAAAGAGATCACATTTTCTAAACACACACAAAACATCAACAGCGATAACTCCAATACCACACCTACTATATTAATATTGATGAATGAATGACTAATGAAAACTGCCCATGCAAGTACAAACCGTGACAGGAACACCACTAACACCAACTGTCTGCCAAGGTGCCACAAGCTTTAATGACAATTTAGAGGTCATCTGCATCCCATTGGTCATGGAGTGCTGAAAAGAACGTTAGAATTATAACGTGTTTAGATCAGGACTTTTCAACCTTCCTTAGACCAAGGATGTCGAAAAGAAATTCGACTGGAGCCCGCTCCCATTAATACAGGTTCCCATATGTAAATCGCATGGTAATACTGAATGTCCTCAGGTTTAGATAATGTACAGACAATAACGGTTCTTTTTGGTCTCTGGGTTTGCCTGCACCTTCATTGACATAGTTTATGCAGCATTTATCTTAAAATGACACGATGCAAGAACAGTCTTCCTTCTATAGTTGTATTAGTTTATTAAACACCAGAGGTGGGAAGTTCAAGTTTGGAAAAAGTACAAATCCAGACCAAAATTGCATTTCAGCTACCCAGTTGAGCACCAAGAGTCACATTTACAGAATACTCATTTGGTTGGTTGAAACGAAATCTTGGTCTGGATTTCTACTTTCTGGACCTGAACTTTACACCTCTGCTAAACACCACTGCAAGTTATGCATGCAGATCACTGTATTCATATGAACAACTGCCTCTGTTCAGCCATTGTCCCTAATCTGCATTATTGAGCAGACACCTTTGTCCACAGCATAACTGTTAGTGAGAAGCTCTGGGTAAGAGAGCAGCCCTGGAGCAGCCGGGATTAGAAGCCCAGTGCTGTAAGGTTTAGCAGGGGGTTTGAGCTCATGGACAGTAGCAGGTTCCAGATAGATGGGTGGGTGGGTGGATGGATGGATTGATAGAAGGATGGATGGATAGTTTTGCCCACCAAATAACATGAAATTGTAGTTTATCAAATGCACAAGAGTACAGTATATGAGGTAAGGAGCAGGCACTGATTATAGCACATTGCTGCAGCCACCACACGACAAACCACCTCAGGGATGAGAACCTGAGTGCAGCCGTGCAGTGGGCGATACCTCAGCACCACACTAGTCCAAAGGGACTAGTGTGAATTTTTTTTTCTGGTGGCTGGAATGCCAAGCGGTAGATGGAAGCAATGAAATTAGCTTCTCAGAGAGGCTCTCTATGGTAAGCAATATAAAGAGAGAAGTAAAACAGCAAATAGAAATAGTGAAACTGTAAAAATATTTAAGCAAAGTAAAATAAAAATAATAAATAAAATGGAAATGGGCAAATTGCCCTGCTAATGGCCCCATCAACAATCACCAAGGTAAATACGTCATAATTGGTAGGTTTTGCCACCTTTGAATGTGTGATGCTTTGCTTTACGGTGTGCAGTGATGCCACCAGGCTCCCGGTCTGAGATTTTTAAACACTGGACAAGAAATGCTTTTCTCTGCTATAGGCATTCATCAGATATTAAAGTTTCAATAGGCTGTGGGGATTTTAGGTCATTTTTAGCAGTGCAGGAGTGTATCAGGAGATTTCGTCTGAATGGAACTGCCTTTTTATGTGTGGTAGTAATGTGCTGCATCTGTGAATGTATCCCATGGAGTTCAACTGTAAGTTTAACTGTAGGATGAGATTTCTGACAATTAGAGTCCCTGTTATTTCTGTGTAGCTGAGCGAAGTAGGCAATCCTGACACACATATTTGTAATACAAATAACTTCTTAGTTATCAATTGAAAAAGATGGGAATTACACAAAATAGGACATTCACATAATTCAGAATGGACAAAGCCATCGACCTTGGGCTGGACCATTGCGAATGGAAATCAGCATACATATTTATGGCTTTCAGGTGGAGAGAAGCACAGATACACTCGAGTGCTGGACAGGGGAGTGCTGGAGAGAGAATGGGGGCAAGTGGATGGGCGTTCCTGCTGTATTTCACCGAAGAATCCCACACGTTCATAGTCGAATGTTCCACACCAGTCTAATTATGCAAAACCAAGAGGAGCTGGAAACCTGAAACTTCTGCTAATGGAGGCTGTTTGGATTTCAGCCATTTAACGCCACCTTTGTTAGCTTTGTCTGGCTTAGTGCTAACTGAGATTTCATATACTATACGTACAGAACATACTGTACCATACAGGTAAATCTCTTAGTTTGCCAGAAAAATCTGCAAAGCTGCTATTCTTGATAAAACACACATTACTGCACCCACTCATTTACGGCCAACTGTTGGTCAATCTGTCATACTCTGCGTTTTCCCTCCCACTGTAAGATAAAAGCAACCCCCCCCCCCCCATGCATGTTGATCTGCATAGCACAGCACATGGCTAGTGGTTCAACACAAGAACTGCATCTGAAAGTCTGGGAGTTTGTGGAAATCGTGGAAAATTAAATTGTGTTCTAACCATGTCATGGGGCCTTAAGCAGATTTAACCCAGTGAAGTCTTACATTTAGTACAGAACATTATCCAGCACTATCCATTGATTAGTATCAGGTAGGTATGTGAGTAATTCTGCTAAAACTCTTCTGAGAATTTTTGGAATGCCAGAATGAGAGGGGAGAGTCCTTTGTGGATAAATGGCACCTGATGTACACCTTTGCCAGCTGATGGTGCTCATGAACTTCAGCCGACGTGACCTGTTAACCACTGAGCAGAGTGTGAGCATGTTCTTCAATGGAATACATGCAGACCTTTTGGGATAAAGTACAGAGTGTTACAATACGATGGGTATGGATTAAAAAAATGTGGTCCCATAAAATCCTGTATATCCATCCATCCATCCATCCTCCAAGTACAGGCTTGTAGGGGACTTGGAACATTTCCCTGGTGGAACAATTCTATTACAAAGAATAATGCAGGCTAAAACATTGTGATGTAATAAGCACTATATTTTGTTAGGTTCAAGAAAATAAAAATTTAACTCTAAGACAGTTGTGGATAAAACAGAGACCACCTTACAATGGTACTTTACATGCTTTCCTGCTGCCGGTGATTCAGAGAATGAAGCTTAGCTGCTATGAGGATGGCTGGTCCCTCAGACCATGTGGCTTTGAAGTTAATGTTAGTTCAGCCCCTACAGGACCATGGATGGATGGAAGGAATTGGTGGGGGGGCAGACAGGATCAGAGTGAACTCAACTGAAGTGTTGGGGGTCAGAGGGCAGGGTATGAATGACTCGTATTGAGGGGGAGATCTTTAAGAATATGAGACAACTGGTAATTTCCAGAGAAGATAAAGGCTTATTTTTATTGTTCTTATTATTATTGGTCTTCAGAAGATTCTAAAGTACGGTTATCAGCCATAACGCTACCAGAACTGCAAGCATGTTCTTCTTATATGAATGTAGTTTTAGTTCAGCAGCATGGTGATATACGTCTTTTCTCTTGGCTTGGTTTAAACGTACAAGATGCTGAGCTATATGACTGTTCTTCTTTGCCTGTCCTAATTAACAGGAATTATACACTACCAATAGAATATAAATTAATAACGTTAATCTTGGCTGGCTTTAATTAATATTTGGCAGTATAAGGTTACAGTACCTCATTAATTCATTGCTAACCTCCACTATGGAATGACTTGAAGTTTTCCGATGTCCACTGTGGTTCTCTCATCAGGAGGCATTCTGGGAAATGTCCCGGGACCTTTGGTAGATTAGTGTATCTATCTTCCTGCTGCAGCTCCTCGTCCGTGACGCGGTGTGCTTTTGTGGGCAGCACCGTAACAGCCCCGGCCCTGGCCTGCGTGCTGACAGCATCCTGACGGGTCAGCTTCATGGGCGCGTGCCGCCGCGCTGCCCAGCCGTCCGCCCACATGGACATCTAGTCGCCGGTGCCTCCCGGCGATATGTCCGCGACAGATCTGGGGCCGCCCGGGCTCTCCCTCTCTCGCTGACCCATTTTCTAGCTTGACGGTTTCAAGCTGAGCACCTGCCCAAAGACAGAAATCCCGGGGTCCAGTGGCTGCACTCAAACCCCCAAGGACCCCCTTTAACTGGACAGCTGCCTGCCCTGCAGCCCGTAGGCCGCTGGCTGCTTTGCCCTGACTTTTCGCACTGGCTCCTCATCTGAATCCCAGCTGTCTGTAACTGATGAATTTGGCAGGAACACCTGCAGCTCCTCTCGCATTTACGAGCCTCATGTCCCCATTGGACTCGGGTCCTGCTGATGTAATTGTGGAAAAGGTGTCTGAATTGCGTGATAAGTCACTTTGGATAAAAGCATCTTTTTAAGCAAATAAATAATGCACAGAGTTCAGGATAGAAGCGTCTACTAAATAAATAAAATGCCGGAACATCCCGCCCAGGTGCCCCATTTCGGTCCCAGCCGCAAGTTCACCGCAGTACCTCTCTAGGTAACGAATCCAGCAGGCATGTGCCTACAAACACTGCTGCAGCCCTCAGCTGGGCACTTGGCCTGAGCTTTTCCAGGTGTACCAGTGGAGAAAAGTGGCCTTTTTATTTCTGCTATCCTCTGGCACTCTCAAACCACCTTTTACTGCGGTAAAATGTTAATTACATTTTTGCTGTTACTAACATTCTGCTCGCAGTGCCATCGGAAAGGGAAAAGTCAATAATATTAATGATTACTAATAATAATATCCATTTAACGCAGATGGCATAGTCAGCTTCTCCTACATTGCATAACTGGCAGATCAGATCCTCCCAGCGTACACTGGCAGGTTTGAAGGGAGCCAGTCCCATGTTAAAAGGCTCCGATGTCAATTCCTCCCAGCGTGGCAAAATCCCTTCCTGTCGCAGGGGGAAAAAATAAACTCAACTGTCATTCGTGTGCCTGCCGGAGCGAGCGAGCGCGGCGAGTAGTGAAGCAGAGCTGCATTATCACCCGACTCGGCACTCACTCTCTGTTAGCGTGAGAGAGTTCGGCAGGGCAGGGGCCAGTGCTGCCCCGGGTCCACTCCCCCCCCCTACCCCCCCGCCATGAGCCAGCAGAGTGGTCAGTCCGTCTGTCCTTCACCTCACCTCCACCGTCAGTCCGTCCATCCCCTACGATGCACACACCCTCTGCACCTTTACCACAATCTGTTCTCTCTGAGACCTCCTCCTCCTCTCTACCCACTGCCATTTATAAGGCTGATTTTAATGCTAATTTATTTTTCAGTCTGTTGTTTTTTTTTTCCTGCTCCATCTCATGTTAAGCTCTCCAGGGAAGGCCGTGTTTAGAAAAACAACTTCCTCACCTTTTCCCTTCCCCTCCCCCAACTTTCTTTGACATCTGCTCCTTCGACTCACTTGTTTTATTCAGTTATCCTACCCACCCTGCACTGCTTCTGGTTCTGTGGAGTGAAACTCCGTAACTAATGGACGGAGAGCGATTTCCGGGAATATTGGCCATTTAAGCCCCTCGTTAGGGGGGAGCCGCTCCTTGTGTTGCGGCATTAGAGTGGTCAAAGCGGCGACGGTGAAGCTCTCTGTCGCGTGAGGCGCATCGCTAGCCAAGATGCAGCGGATCGTGGAGCTAATGACGTGACCTGATTCTGTCAATCATCGCGCCCCGTAGCTGACTAACTGGAGCTCCCAGCTGTGCACCGGGCGAACACTGAAATTCCTCCCCCTCCGAAACGGTGTGATGCCCCCCCACCACATCCGCCTAAGGGCAGCTGAGATGCTTCAGTAACAGGGTTATCCCCCTCAACCGGCCTGGGACCAGAGCGCCGGGGAAATGACACATAACTGGGGAAGAAAATTCTGCCCTTAAAAAATACTCCATTTCAGTCGTCTTCAGCAAATTAGGGGACCCATTTATGTATGTATGGAGGGATAGATAGACAGACAGACAGACAGGCGCAGACAATTTATGCTTCCCAAAGGAAAGTACTATACAATTTTGCTTAGTAGGATGAATATGATTTGGACTTTGCTCTAATGAAGTTTGGGGAAATAGCATAGAGACACATGCATGAACATTAAAACATTTCAGTGTAATGTACTGAAATAATTGTGGTCCCCTGTGCATTATCAGGCAAGACAAAGCTGTCCTGAAATGCCACGGCGTATAGACAGACAAGTCAGCACTGCTGGGCAGCCTCTGGCTGGCTGCTCTAATGGTGCATTATAAGAGTGTGACAGCACGAACTTTCTGCACTGGCTGATGTCGTTTTTCGGCATGGTCTGTGCCCCTCCGTTGCCAGGCTTCTTCACCTCCATCTTATGTCCTAATGAAAATTTACAGGTCAGCGGGGTGACTCTACAATCGCCGCCCTTCCCTCTACCCTACAAACGGGACTGTGCCAATCACCCCGGAAGAGGATTCCGTGCAAGCAGGTCAGGATCGACGGCGAGGCGCTCGTGCGGCTCGAGTCCTGCCGACAACACCTTACTGAAACCTTAGTTACGAGCGATCACGAGTGATAAATAACTCTGACCCCGTCATCATTACGGGCGAAGGATGTGACCTATTCCACCGGCGAGGAGCAGAAACAGTGGCAGGTTTTAATGGTGTCATTTACTCCTGGCTGGACCCTTACTTCGGTGGCTGGAGTAGTGTGTGCCAGGGGACAGCTGTGGGGCGTGGAGCTGGGATCCTGTCAGCCCCAGATCAAGGTCACAACCACGGCAAGCTGGCCCACCAGTGACAATCCCCAAAACCTTTGTGCTACAGGCAGCCAGGTATGAGTAATAGGCTGTCAGGGGAGTATGCTCTCAGGTTCCATCTCCGAAATCCGCACACTTTCAATAATAACCCCTTAATATACCAACACATATGGTTTTCGGGTCAATGATACCTGGTTGCTGCATTTGATAGGGAAACAAGGAGAGCTTACTATTTGTTTGCTATTTTATGAATGTTTTCTTTTTTGACATTACTGACCTGTCCTTTGTCTGCTCACACTCTATGAGACCCCTGCCATAGTGGGGTCACACTCACTGTGGGGTCATTGGACTTTAACGACCGTCCCACCTGCTTTAGAGAGAAGAGAAGCAAGGTATAAGTCAACTGGTGTCCCGTTCAACCACACCAACCCAAACCATGGCTGCTTACAGCACCATGCTGACGTGTGACCAGCATCTCATGATGATGCAAAAACCCATCGATCGGTCTAGGAGACTCACATTGATATTTAAAAATCCATTTGTATCCATTTTGGGCAAGTAATTCTCCAGCACAGAATATAATTCAATCTATAGTCTTAGAAAACAGTCAATGGCTCAATGAATAACTGACATACATTATTCGCTATATTTATAATCTAGCAGTTCGGCCCAGGAATCCGACTAGTGAAGGTATCTCGTATTTTGCAAACGCTTCTAAGTTGTATTCTAAATTCTAGTTGCCATTAAATCTAACAGGCTTTATTCATACTAATCCTAGTCTATTCTATTCGGTTTGGTTATTGCTATTTTATATTGACTATCACTCGAGAGCAAGAGCAGGGCTGCATATCGCTTTAGACGGCCAGTCCCTGCGCTTGACTGCCTTATCGCAGAGCAGTGGCTTTGAGCCTGAGCAACGAAGGCTTGCAGTGCGTGTGAGCATCTTACATTAAGCCAAGTCAGAGAAGGCTAAGTTGCTTCAGATTTCATAATAATTAGCTCTTTTGGGTGCTTAAGGGATCGAGCAGATTTAAACCCTCAATACACCGAGGAGCAGGGTAAGGAAAGCCTGCCATCAAGTGAATCGGGGCTGTTGGCAAACTTAGAAACGTATTCCTGGTGAGCAGACCCCGGGCTGTCAGGAGAATGATATGCAGGAGGGTTAGCCGCGGGAATCGCGCTCCTCCAAAACCCTCTTTTAACGACCTGCGTTTTTTACATCTTTGACATACTCTGCATGGGCCCCTATTGTGTTCGCAAGGCTACCGATGCTACTGGCTCCTTCACACATTACCAGCGTGAAAGCGGCTCAAACGGCGCCTTA
>JABFEB020000039.1:7800274-7816538 GCA_019775895.2 Stomatorhinus ivindoensis | reverse complement strand
ATCACAGTCCCAGTATTCAATATTCATGACTCTCCCTCATATATCAGTATATTTCATCTCTGAATCTGTCTTAACGGCTGCAATGCCTCACTGTACATCTGTTACCCCTACAAAGACAGTCGCTTCAGCTACTCAAAGGAATAACAGTAGTAGCCGTGTGTGTGTGTGTGTGTGTGTGTAGCATTTGCGTCGAAACATTGCTTTGTAGCCCTTAAAGATACAATCAAAATGCAGACCACGTGAGCAGCCTCCTTTCACCGTCTATCAGGCTGCATCACAAAAAAGAAAAAAAAATAGTCGATTGTATTCATGTTCAAAAGCAGCTACCTAGAATTAATTTAACTGAAAAACATTTCAAATTATCCAAATATTTAACAGCCCGTAGCTGTGCTTTTTCTGGTCCAGTGTTAAAAGGCACTGAGTGAGGACACCCTGCCAGCAAGCGGCTACCGGACTAGCCCACGCCACTCCCTGCATCAGCAGCACAGTGGGAAGCCTCCAGGGACTCTGCTCTCACAGCCTGTCCTGCTTGGGTACAGATCAGGCCTGGCGAGTGGCCTTATTGTCCATGAGCCGTATCGAAACGTAATTCCCATCTCTCTCTTCTGGCCGGGTAGCTTATATGTCTCCACACTTGCTTCCCAGCCATTTTCTGCACTCTGTCCTCCGTACACTGTCTAATTTCACTTTTACGCGGTCGCACTTAACCATTTGCGTTCCTGAGATCTTTTGGGAAACATCAAAGGCAGTTGCTTATTTACCAAACTCCCTGCCGGCCTCCCATTTCCTGCCATCCCCTCTGACGCATTCCGAAATGCTCCACCTTGCCCCATTCGGCGTCTCTCTCCACTCCCCCGTTTCCAAAGAGCGGCACTTTCAGATCTCTGCCGGAATCCTGTCCCATGGCCCATTAATGGGCCGCTGTCATCCCACGCCGCAAAGCGCCCGCTTGGCTTCGCTCAGAAGATGCGAAGACTTTTGAAATTGTGAAATTAATCAGTGCTCCACAGCTGCTTTCGCCAGAAATATCAGCCGTATTCCTCAGACACAGGGCCGGCTGATTCAGACAGCTGTGCTAGGGGCAGGCGTCTTTACAGAAGGGGTGCGCCGAACGCTCGCACCAGGGAAGCAGCTGGGCCTTCCCTCATCACACCTAGCGTCGCTTGATCTCGAAAACAAAGACTTCCCTCTCGCATTAACGGGTCCTTTGAAGAACACTCCCCTGTGTCTCCTCTCACAGTGATTTTTCTCCCCCATTTATGAGAGGAGACGGGTCTTGTCGATGAGTCATTGTGATGACTAAACGAGACAAGGACTAACGAGCAAGAGTCGTTCTCTCTCCGAGTCCCTTTCTTCCTTTATTTCCTTATTTTTGTTGAGAAATAAATGATGGTTTATTGATGATGGTGGAAGAGGAAGTAGAAGGGAAGATAGAGGAACGATTAATCAGGATCACGCTTTGAAGTTCTCTGTGGTGGGCGGTCTCTATTCAGCTGCAGAGGTCAGGGCTGCTCCAGATACTGTATCGCTCCACCAACTGTTGGTTGTTGCTAAGAGAAGTGAGGGAACCGGAGGCTCGCCCAGCATCTTCCAGGAAGAGCTCAGAGGATGCGCTTTCAGAATGAAAATAATTAGACACCTAAAGGCGAGTGAGCTAACCAAGTTTGCTGACCAAAGAATAAAGCATAAATGAGCTTTTGAAGTGTGTTCCCCCCCAACCCCACCACCACCAACGTTGATGCCAGTCCTACGGAGAATCACACAGAGGAGCTCTATCTGAGCCGTTTCCATCTCCTACATCCTTTACCGTTTACCTTGGCCACTCTCTGCCGGGCTCAGAGATCTCTGAAAGAGATCACAGACACGAGCGTAGCGGGTAAATAAGCCTTCCTAGACGGTGCTGTTTTGCTTTGTTTCTCTACATCATTTATCACTCGACTGATATTTCCCTCCACATTTGCCTGCAGTCTGCAGCTCAGCTTGTTATGAAATGATGATACATATTCAACACACGTCTTTAAAGCAGAAGATTCAGCGGGGAGCTTGGAACATTCAAGCTTAGAGGAGACTCCGCTCAGAAATCCTGCTTAGCTCTGTTGATTCCTCAGAGAACGTGTTGACAGGCTCATGAGATACGGAGTGTTAATCATGACTAGCCAGGAACTGAAACATTGTGGTTCTAATATTACACACACAATGCTACTCTTCTATAGTTTAATTGTTTATACATTAATTTTATGCATAATTATTATCATTACAATTCTACACATACAACTGAATCCTTAGTACTCATGTTTAATATCTCCCTCAAGAATACATCAGACCAAGCTGTGGCACTGAGAGCAGTAGCACACAGAGTATATGTTCAGAACCACTATGCTACCTTCCGGTGAAAATCCAATAGTCCCTTCCATCAACTATCCAGTTTCTCAGGTACATATTTAGTCAATCAGTCTGGGAACAGTGGTCGAGCTACCCTTCTCCAGTACAAGAATATATATACCTTGCAAGATCTAGCTGACTGCAGCTAACAGAGGATTCCATTCTTCAGATTTAAAATAGAAGGTTGGGGGCGCCATCTGGTGTTTGAATGAGATCACTGTCACATTATACACGTTCTTCCAATGCATTAATTAAAATTCTGTGAAAAGCTTACCAGGGTCAACCAAAAAAAAACACGTTTTCAGTACACAGCTGAAAGTCTCCATAAGTCTGGTCACAATTAATGTCAGCATATGGTATGTAGAATCATGGAGGTAACTAGCAGAAATATGACACTGACTAAATACAAGGGTTATCTGAAACAGGCACTAAGCCTCATTTTGTGAAAACTATTGCAGGCAACCATGACATCCTCATGTCTATTTGGAGACTGTACACTAGTGGTAAGTCATGCAAAATATTTAGTGCAAGCCTTTGGACAGAATTCATTCACACAAAGCCGGTGATGCTGCCACAGCTGTCATCCCGCAGAGCCTGGAAGGCGTGGAGGCAGAGCAGTTAGAACCTGTCGGGATGAACCCCTTTGAGGTAGCAGTGAGTACTTATAATACGCTCAAAGCATTTGAATTCCTAAGTGTCATGAGCAATGGCAAGCTTGATTGTCAAACGCTAACAAAAAGAATTACCGCATAAATTTGCCTGCAAACATGACCCACAAGAGAATGTTGATTTTAGAACATGCTGGACTCGCTATATGCTGCAGGTGACACGCTCTCCATTTTGTCACTGTGACTTATACAGACCCCCTCCACTGCCCCCTCCCCACCACCACCTGATAACTAAGGAGGCATGCATACATACATCCCCATACAAATCTTCCCCTTACTACGTCCCATTTAACAGCAATTGGATTTGCGCTTGACAAGATTATAATGACATGAAAAAAATCCTCAAAACTTTATTTACAAGTACAAGATGCATAGTCATGCATTAAAAGGAGCCTTTGCCAGTACACAGACAGCAGGAGACCCTGGATGGGATGCTGGTCCACACAAGATGCTGGAGCTTCTAAATCACCTTCTGGTATAGGCAAATATGAACTTAAAGCCTAATAACTTGCCTTGGTATAGCTAGGCTAAAACAAAACAGCACATTGACGGCCACGTTTAAATATCTGTACGAACTTCCCATTCACATATGAATGACAATACGATGCCCGTCTAACTTGGGGTGCGGGTGGGCTGCCCAATCATGCAGATCACAGCGGCTTTGAAGCGCCCTCTCTGGACAGCCGGTCCGCCTCCTCATTGCCCGTGTAGCCCGCATGGCCTGGGATGTGCAGCTGTAGACACAAGGGGGAGGATTTAATGACGAGGCGAGCGATGCTGAGTGTGTCCATGGAGACACGTCTCAATTCCACTGTGCAATGGCAGGACAGCGGGCTAACAGTCCCGTAGAGCTACCATCAGCATCAATCTGACAGCACCAATTAAAATGATCATATAAGGAAAACCACAAACACACATAGACAATTGACTATATGATTCTCATTCATTAATCATCCAGCATATGGTATAGCAGCCTACTGAATCCTTTAATACTCACCCATAGAAGGCACCCTGAATGGTATAGCAGCCCATCACAGGAATTAATACTCACCCATAGAAGGCACACTGAATGGTATAGCAGCCCATCAAAGGAATTAATACTCACCCATAGAAGGCACACTGAATGGTATAGCAGCCCATCAAAGGAATTAATACTCACTCAAACGAGACGCCCAAGGTTGTGTTTCCCAAAAGCTATGTTAGCAACTGCAGTAGCTTGAACTATGCAAGAATGATGCAGGCATCTCTCAAAACCATAGTTCAAACATTGCATAATATATCAAACTATGAACGTTCGTAAACACTGTCGTTAAGCTGTATAGTTTAAACTACAGCTTTCGAGTAGTAGTTAGGAGCATGGTTCCACATGAAAACGTCATTGACAGTGGAAACTGCAGTCGAGGAAGGCAGTCAACAAGTAAGTAAGGTGAAAATATTAAATATCCTGCCGTACAAACATCTATAATGTCAAGTTCATTGAAACTGCAGTTATAGTACTTTTTATGTACGGTATGATTGGAGGGGATGTTTACCCTTTGTATTATATGGTATAATTCATTACATGGATAAATACTTATTTAGGGCTGCACAATTGACATCACAATATCACATCAGGTAATATGGCATTATTTATAAAACAAAAAGGAGATGAAATTATGCTAAATACATTAGCAAATAGAACTAAACTAGTAGTTTAGTAAGTTGCCAGTGTTCTCACGAGTTGTTTTAACAAAGCAGTACTGAAAAACAAGATATGAGTATTGTACACACGCACATGGAGATGACTATGCTGAGACAATTTATCATTCAGCACTTACGTACGCATGGTATTAAATAGGGAAAAAACATGGAGAAAGTAAATAAAACACAAGAAAATTAAAGGCTAAAAATAATAAATCACTTCTTATCACAGAGTTTTTGTTGCAATGTGAAAAAAGACAGCAGTGCTTGGATACGAAGCCACGGCTGTGCAGGTGAGGAGTCTGGGATACCATAGTGGGGGTTTTACACACCCATGAATCCTACTGAGCCATAAGGCAGCACCAACTGCGAGGGTTCAGGAATTTATAAGTATTTATACTGTGTCTGAAATAAACATATAATCACATATAATTACAGATACAGCCAATGTCACTTTTTCCCTCTACAAGAGGTATCACAAGTATCATGAGGCTATGACTATTTTTCAGTTTAGTACTATTATCATTGTTATAAGACTCACATAATATATTAATAATGTAATATCAGCACAACGTGACCTGCCATGAGAGCAAGACCAATCACCTCTGGAACCACTGTAGTTCAGCTACGGTGCTTCAAATTACTGTGGTACTAACAAAGTATGATGGTTTCAGGAAACAGTTGTACTTCAGATATAGTTCGTTTGAACTAGGAACGCACAATTAATTGTAAAGTAAAAAAAAAAAAAAAAAAACAATCTCGATTCACACCTCTGTGCGATCTAATTTAGAAATGTCAACGGTTTTTCTGCATTGTATTCACTGGATAAAAACAAGCCCTCCTATTTTCCTCCAAAGAGTCTCAAGTGCTCAGTGATTCTGCATTCTTGTTAAAGGGTGTTTTTCCACTGCACCAGGTACCGTATTTTTGGTACTTCGAGAAAGTACAAAAAGTACGGTACTCCAGAGTGTTGGTTTTCCACTGCTGTAAAATCTGGTCCCGGTGCAGAATGACATCACAACACGAGGCAGGTTTTTTGTACTAAATTCAAAAAATGGCTGTAGTAGGACTGGATAATGTGCAATATTAATACCAACAGTGGATGTTGTGCTGCTCAGTTGTTACTTTGCCAGTAAGCTAGGCTTTTGTTTACCTTCAATTCAGCATGGACATTTTAATGCAGGGAGTTTCGGTTTTGCTAGAACATTTTTACTCTGTCATATGAAAAAATATATAAAGTTTTACTATTTTAATTATTATTCCTTTTCAAAATTATCAAGTATATGTGTAAAAATCAGTTTAAAGTTCATCTCCCTGCTCTTGCATAAGCACTGCTTGTGTTTTCCAAGACAATCATAACCATTTTCATCCTGGCTGGATTTTTCTATTATTCCTAGACAGGTTAGTGAGAAACTCCATTTTTGTTTTATGAATACCCCAATATTTATTACAATAAAATCACATTGCAATAGATACCGTACTGTCCTAGTATACTATACAAAATACTTAATTTTAATACTATACTGATCTCTGATTCTTCCAACCAGATCACAGTTAAAGCCTGGGTCACTTCATTTGTCCTATTTGCATAACCAATTGAAAAAGAAAGTGTTTGAAGCCCCACCTGAAAGTACCAAAATAACAATCCACTGGCACTTTTGGTATGGCTGTTTTGGTTGGTTAAATAAATAAAAAGACAGACAGACAGATGTACTGTTCCCTCATTTTCTACAGCAATCTCTCTTCATCTAATAAACACAGACTTACCAGGATCACACATAGAGCAGCCAAGATCCGCCTTCCCATTCCAAACCTGACGAAAACCACAGAGCTGCTATTCGCCTCGCAAGAACCAAAACCAATGACTCTAGTCACCCTCTTAACACAGAGTTTACTCTGCTGCAATCAGGCTGCAGATACAGGACTGTGAAATGGAAACGGGTTCCTTTGGCGAGAGTTTCGTCCCCACTGCCACAGCTGCACTTAACTTGCCACATTAATCTTGTACCCATCAAATCCCTGCTACTAATCGTTTGTATGCGCAGTTTTTTGCATTTGAGCCTGACATGTTAAAGGCCTGTACTGTACTGTACTTCTATTGAAAAAGACTGTGAAGACAAATATCCTTATAGGACAACAAAAGCTATCTTGAGAAAAAACACTGTTACAGAAAACTGTGATCTCAATTTTAAGCAAAAAAAAATAAATCATTATCATTCACATTTTTTTTCTCAGAATCGTGTAGCCCTATTTTGATCTAACATTGTGCGATGCATCTTTAGTGCTAATTTTCATCATTGTATGGGAAACACACCCTGGGGCGGTATACCAGGAATTAATACTCACCCATTTGAGACCTGGGGCCTGGTGGCAGGATTGGCTCTCCAGCCACTGGAAAAAAAACTCTGGTCCATTCTGACTAGTGTGGTGCTGGGGTATCACCCACCACATGGCTGCACTCAGGTTCTCATTCCTGAGGTAGTTTGTGGCGTAATCAGTATATGCCCCTTACCTCGCTCCTCTATCATACAAGACACCCCGGATGGTATAGCAGACAATTACGGTAATTAACACTCACCCAGACGACTTCAAGTTCCGCATTTAACTTGTCGAGCTTCTCAAACTCGTCCCTGTGAGTGACCAGCCCACCGTTCTTCAGCTTCCACCCATTCTGCTTCCATTTTTTCACCCAGCATGTCACACCTAGATTTAAGGGAGCCCAAAAGTAAACGGATGTGTAGCTATGAGACTTGTGTTTTACATAAGTTGGCGTCTTCAATGAAAAATAAGAGATGGTATCTAGGGATTCCCAGCTCAGCTTCTGGAGGGGTGTGTTGTTTTCTACACAGATGATCTATCAATTCAGCATTTCGAAATCAAAATGACAAAATACCGGCCCTTGAGAATCAGGGTTCAACATGAATAAACGATCAGCACTGATGACAGAGAACAAGGTACTGGAAAATTCTCACCATTGATAGTGAACATGCTGTCAGTGTAGAGAACCAGCTTCTTTATCTTCAAGTCTTTAGCCTGCTCTAGGGCTCGACAGGCGGCCTGAGTTCAAGGACAACGAAAAACCCTAATTAAAGGAGGGGGCAGAGACTTGAACTGTCCATCAGTTTCATTTAGACAAATGAGAAAACACTTGCCAGTAGTTCTGCCCTCTGGTTGGTTTGCCTTCCATGCAGCCTATCAGATACATTTCTTTAACAAATGAGAAAACCATTCATGGGATGAGGATTAAAATTTATATATATACACACCCAGACACACCACTACCACCACCACCATCATCATCATCATCATCATCATCATCATCATCAAATCAATAGGAAAGATCAGACACTTTCAGAATCACCCCCAAATTCTGTTGGAAACTAAGGGTGCTTTTCCACTACACCAAGTACCATACTCTTTGTGAGAAAGCACCAAAAGTAGGGTACTTCAAGGTGTTGTGTTTTCACTTCAGCTGCTCGTGCATTGTGCTAGTGCTGCTATGCTATTGCACAGCGTAAAACCACTTTTTTGTTTAGTAATAATTTGAATTACTCCCATTACATAATGATATTAAAGGAAAACATTTCATACAATAAACTGAAGCATTTTCAAAACCATAATGGTCATTTCATTAAAATAAAAATAATAATTTAAAAAACGATGCATCTTGATTTGAAATATTGACGTGGACACATTTTCAGCATCATTGTCATTGACTACATCGCAGCAGCCCTAATCCAGTACTGTCAAACTTTATGGCTCTTTCCACTTACAGACGGTGATCAGGTCCCCAGTACACACCGATGCCAGCCCGGGCCCCTTGTTTCCCGTTGCAGGAACAGCAACCGTCCGTGTACACTACCACCGCATCTCCTGCAAAGGAAACCACCAATGCACCTCATTTCAAGATCAAGAGATACAACAAAAAAAACATCAAAATGACATTTTCATAATGTAACTACAATAACAGAAAACGTTACTTTTATTGAGTTTTTAAATGTGGCTGTCAGACTTTGCATTTATACCATTGTGGTGTTTATAAGGGTCTTACACAACAATTACATACCTTATTTAAGTATAAAACAACAATACAATAATCTTGCACATGTGACCTGACAACAGATGGCTATATATTCAACCTCTCGCCCAATCATTTACCCATAAAGGTAAGACCGTCCCTGCTGCCGGCTGCAGCGCAAGCGTGATCATAAGTGTCATCTGCACGTTTCTGCCGTTTGGGAGGCAGCTCGTCGTCAAAATTCACATGAGGCCTCTTCCCCTCAACAGACCGGGTTGGGAGCACGGCTTTAAAGATTTCTGTGGAAGCAGCACTTCCAGAACAATCTGCTGAAACACCGAAAGATACAAACAAGTATAATTTGCAAGTAAAATACAGCGCGTTAACCGAATTTATTTGACGTTGCAACGTACATAACATGGACGTTTCAATACACGGGCTAAAGATCTGAAATATTTAATGTTATAACGTCGTGCACATAAGTCTATAAAGAAATCGCAAGCAAATGTAATATTTCGCAATCATGCACAACTAAACAATCAATGTGTAATAAATCTTAAATTTTGCAATGTTTCTTCTTAATAAAATCCACTGTTATAACCAACCAGAAACAGCAGGTGACGAAGATGAGTCTGCTGATTGTCCCCTTACGAAAGCCCACGCGTCCTCTTCGGAAGCAAATTTCTTATAAACGGCAGAAGGAAACTTCTTAACCTGACTTTCACATTCCTCCCTGAAGAACATTGCATAGTGTAAAATTAATATATTCATGATAAATTACTACGTCCGATCAGTAAATTGCATTTGAATAACGCACCACGTGCCGTAGACACCCGGGTTGGCACCTCTCCGAACTGCGTAGTAGTATGTCTTCTTCACCATTTCTACGGTACCAGTACAAAACGCTCTCCGGGTTATGCTGTAAAGACTGTTCAGCATTACTTGAGGGAGACTTTGGGTGCTATTTTATCGGCTGTCGTTCATTTTATGTTTGTTTTCTTCTAAGATAAATACTTTAATCAGTCAAAATTACCTATGCGCAATGTAACCTAACACAGGACAGCTAGACAGTAAATAACACTAATCTAATGTAACACATATAGCAGGCAAACGCATACTTGTACATGACTTCTGTGCAAACAATAGTAACATATCAACGAAGTCACGTTGACTTGGTTCAATAATTTATGCTTTTTAACACTTCCATCAAAAATAAAAGATACTCAGTCACGCCAAATTTACCGTTTCACAGAACGAATGCCGTACTTGGTTTTCGGTCACTTCCGGGTTCCCGATTTCCCATGAGCCCCCATGTCACACCGCGCTAATAGCGACATCTCGCGATATTCCGGCCTCTTCCCTGGCCGTCGTTGACTGAGGTGGGTTGGAAGACCCGACACCGGACTTAATATTTTTAAGAAAACATGGCTTATATCACAAATTTTGCGTTGTTTGTATTAGCTGTGTATGGTGGAATACATGATACCTTAGATTATCCTTTGTTTTGGTGCGGATGGCCTTTTTGTATGTACGGTGGCTAAGATCTTGCTGACCGTAATGATCTATGGTAAGACTAGGCCCATGTGTGGTTCGATCGTTTCTATTATACCTGTTTTTGCGTGTGATTCAAAAGCATGGGGTAAGTATTTTTTGACCAGTTCGGCAGGGTTTTTAAAACTATATCATGCCATAAGTTTTGAGTTATCTGAAGGTATAAATTTCACTGACAAGCGAATGGGAATAGTAGTTGCCCAGATGTAGTAGTTTCAGTAGTATCACAGCCTCACGTTTCATCTGACTGGCTGACTGATAGCTAAAGTTTCTACAGCAAATACATTTTTGTACTCTGAAATGGTAGAGACTGGATTAAATTACGGAGAAAAACGCGGTTAGTCTTAGATGAGGCTTGTTTCGCCACGATTTAACGTAGTTAATTGTATAGTACCGTGGTTGCAGTTAACACAGTAAATTTGTAGGCATTGGACTGGTTATCCCAACGTGCATCTTTTCCCCCTTTCTTTCTGTAGACATAGGCCATGTTCAGTACCAGTGCGAAAATCGTAAAGCCCAATGGCGAGAAGCCAGACGAGTTCGAGTCTGGCATCTCCCAGGTGAGTGTCCCAGTCTGAGTGTACAGGTTGCCCTCACGGTGACACACGTGTGTTTGTCCTGATGGCTTACCTTTGGTGGAGTATCTCCTTTAACGGTAATATAACCCCTTTCTCAAAGCTTTGGATCTCTATTCCAGGCGCTCCTGGAGTTGGAGATGAATTCGGATCTGAAAGCTCAGCTGAGAGAACTCAATATCACTGCTGCAAAGGTTTGTAATTTTACTGCTAATACAATCCTGTATATGTTGAATATATGGACAGGTTATTTCTTATGGGAACATTATCTTAAGTGTCTCCCGAATTAAAAAAAAAAAAAAAAGTTGTAAATGGCACCATTAATATTGACATTTCCCCCAACGTGGACATCCTGTGAGGTTGCTCTCATCTGGCTCTGTCCGTGTGGCGTATGGGAGCGCAGCACTTTACGGTGCCGTGACGTACAGTCCCATTCCACGACGTTGGATAACAAGCCAGTCCCCGGCCCTTGGGCTGGTGAGGACGGCGTACTGTATATTCCTACATCTTCCCAGAGCTCTCAGCTATGACTGGGGAGGTAAACCATGCAGTGCATAGATTGACATGACCTGTATTGTGCCTGGTGAAAATGAGCACCATAGTTAACAAATTTAAAATGTCCACCAAAGATGTATGACGACGCGTTTAAACAATACCCCAGGAAATTGAAGTTGCTGGCAACAGGAAAGCAATCATCATCTTCGTGCCGGTACCCCAGCTGAAGTCTTTCCAGAAGATCCAGGTGCGGCTTGTGCGAGAGCTGGAGAAGAAATTCAGCGGTAAACATGTGGTCTTTATCGCACAGGTACGGCTGGCTCCATCTCCATGTCCTCTTCCTGTGCTGCTAGCATGGTGTCTGTTCAGTTGCAGGGGTATGGAGGCCTCTGCTGGTGTGCTTCAGCTATGCTGTCTGAACTGTGCACTCAGTATAAATAGCTGGCATTTTGCGCTCTGAAACGTCTCCTTGAAATGGTCTATTCAAGCTCATAGCATCTCTCATTGATGCATAATAGCTTGCCTTATATTTCCATACTGCGTAGGTTCTTGTTAACACTATGTAGTTCCTGCTTGTTAGGAGCTATGTCCTTTCAAGCCTTGCATTACTTGATCCTGCACTAGTAAGTCAAGCATTGATGTTTGGAGAAATTAGGCCTATTAAACCTTTTTGTTGGGTTGTGCATCTGTAGCCCAGTTAACCAAATTCTCTGATTACTCCTCTTCTGTTTAAGTCAGTGATTTACAGTACATTAATCCCACCCACTGTTAATCTTCTCACTTTATTTCTCCCACTGCTGCTTTGTGTCCCACCACTGTACTGAGAATTTATATTGTAAATCAATTGCTAAAATTAGGATTACACACGGGGGAAATCCACACGAGGAATTGGAGCAGTGTGGAAGGTGGTAGGACAAGATGACTGACTTTTAAAGTGCTTTCCCCTCTTCTGGAAATGGTGTGTGGCTAGCAATTAAGCTTATTTTATGTAAACGTTATGTGTGATGTTGTCCTAATGTGAGGTGACCTTGAGCCCATTGATCTTCAACGTGGACATCCTGTGAGGTTGCTCTCATATGGCTCTGCCCGTGTGGCGTATGGGAGCGCAGCACTTTACGGTGCCGTGACGTACAATCCCATTCCACGACGTTGGATAACAAGCCAGTCCCCGGCCCTTGGGCTGGTGAGGACGGCGTACTGTATATTCCTACATCTTCCCAGAGCTCTCAGCTATGACTGGGGAGGTAAACCATGCAGTGCACATTAAGTCTTATTGCATTGAACTTGTGTAAATAACTGTTTGAAGGCTGTAAAAGTGGTCTAGACTTGAGTTTAACTTGCGCACATTTCTAATTGCAGAGGAGAATTCTGCCGAAACCAACAAGGAAAAGCCGCACAAAGAACAAGCAGAAGCGTCCTAGGAGGTGTGTTTGCGTTTTGTGACACCCTTTACTGAACAGAATTGTGCATAGATTCTACAGTCGACTGGATTTTACTCTTATTATGGTTATAGATATTGAACTTTTTACTGGTTTAAACAGTTACTTGTACGTATGATCTCCAACGTGGACATCCTGTGAGGTTGCTCTCATATGGCTCTGTCCGTGTGGCGTATGGGAGCGCAGCACTTTACAGTGCCGTGACGTACAGTCCCATTCCACGACGTTGGATAACAAGCCAGTCCCCGGCCCTTTGGCTGGTGAGGACGGCGTACTGTATATTCCTACATCTTCCCAGAGCTCTCAGCTATGACTGGGGAGGTAAACCATGCAGTGCACAAATTTTCACCATTGTGTAGAAAATCTCAACTGCAGATGCTCTGTTTGTAGTCAAATCATTTAGGCTTGTGCTAAAATGTGAAGGACTAAATGCATTCATGATCTTTTCTCTCAGCCGCACTCTTACAGCTGTGCATGATGCCATCCTCGAGGACCTAGTTTTCCCCAGTGAAATTGTTGGCAAGAGGATCCGAGTGAAACTGGACGGCAGTCGACTCATCAAGGTCCACCTTGACAAAGCTCAACAGAACAATGTTGAACACAAGGTAAATATGTGTTTGACACATTGCCATTATGTAAGTAGTCAACGTGGACATCCTGTGAGGTTGCTCTCATATGGCTCTGTCCGTGTGGCGTATGGGAGCGCAGCGCTTTACGGTGCCGTGACGTACAATCCCATTCCATGACGTTGGATAACAAGCCAGTCCCCGGCCCTTGGGCTGGTGAGGACGGCGTACTGTATATTCCTACATCTTCCCAGAGCTCTCAGCTATGACTGGGGAGGTAAACCATGCAGTGCACATTTTGCAATTCTCTAATGTGACTGTTTTGCATTTTCTGTGGAAATTGAATGGAACACAAATGACAGGGTATAGGGTTTCTCATCCATGGCACTTTTCCTTCTTCTCAGGTTGAGACCTTTTCCTGTGTCTACAAGAAACTCACAGGCAAAGATGTCGTGTTTGAATTCCCAGAATTCCAACTGTAAAGCGCGAATGACAAAATAAATTTGTGTATGGAAACTAATGCCTGTCTGACTGCGAATTTTGTGACACATAGGAGTTCTCTTCTGTCTCTCAGATCCCTTGCACTTTACGTCCTTTTTTTAGAGGGTCTGATGTATAAACGCCTTTGTCTAAGCAAGGTATCAATGGGTGAAGGACATGAACTGCCAAACTTCAAATTGTGTGCCATTCTGTTGAATGCTTGGTGAAGCCGCCTCACCTGACTTAACTCGGGTGTGTAGGTGGGTAGTAATGCTATAGCCACGTCACGCATTCTGCCCAATGGCTTTAAAATCATAACAATCTGAATTGGAGAGTCCTGGCACTGTCTAGTGATGGATGTGTTTTCTATAGGTATGCCAGGAGGGATCTGTGTGAAAGGCCTCATTCTTCATGTTTTATCTCATGTACAAGGTGAATCAAAACATCTGACTTGCTCAGTATCAGATGGTTGCAGCTTCGGCTGATTTCAGCAAGGCCATGTGGATGATCGATGGTGATGTGACTTGTAATGCTGCCCTGAGAGTTTAGGGACTTCAGGCAACCGGCCCTCATTGTGTTATTTCTTGGAAAGACTAGGTTTGTCATCTAGCCATTCAATATTCTGTCCCCTTGTAGAATTATTTTTTTAGTATTAAGAATTTGGTTTTATTATTCTGTCTTCATAGCATTACATTGTCTCTTTACGTTATCTTTGCCCAAAATGCCTGGTGAGCAAGCCAGAGGCGACAGTTGCAAGGAAGGATTCTCTAGAAGGAAGGAACCATAAGGTACCAGACTCAAAGGGGGAGCCCGTACTCCAGGGCCAGCAGATGAATTCAGATGAGCAAGATGGTGAATACTCAGTTCAAACTGTCCTAATTTTAACATTTGAGTCTGAAAGTGGTGGGGTGAAGGCAGGCAGATGATGGTGCTGCTTCTGTTGGCCCAAGGAACAGTGATAAGGCAGCAGGGCATACTAGATAGACATCACAGGCAGAAGACAGAAAGATGCCACAGGTAGTGGAGATGTTGCTGGCAGCAGGGTAGGCAGAATATCTTGATAAAATGGAGTCCCCAGGCCGCACACCCCAGAAGTGGCAGGGGAAATAAAATGTGCAGTTAGCCGAAGTAGGGGAAACTAGAGGCATTGTGAACAGGTGAGCGAAATGTGTAAGCTCTGGCAGATAAGGCTATGGCAGTATAAGTAGGAGGGAGAGCCAGGTGGGAACGCAGGCATGGGGAGTCCCTGAATGTCAGTACTCCAATTCCACAAGGGGGTGTGAAGCTAAAGTGACAGACTGACAGTTCAGCTCATCCAAAGCCAATGGCACCGATCCTCACCCAGCTCTACACCTCACACTATAGGTCTGACTGGGAGTGAGCAGTTAACTAGAACTAGAGTCCCTATATACTAGACTAAACGTGTTTTTAGTTTGGAATATTGAGAGTGCTGTTGTAGTTCTTTCTACCCTTAGTACTAACCGATATCTAACTCCTTGAAATCAAAGCAAGTGAGGAGGGTTGTGAGAGACCAGTAGATCTCTGAAGTATTCTCGTGCAAGGCCTTTCAGTGCTTTATACATTAGTAGCATTATTTTAGAGGCAGTGAAGGGAGCATAGAACAGTGGCCTGTACTACGAATCGGGGTAACTTGTCGGATTTAGGGTAGTCTGGGCAAAATGTAAGTGAACGAGTATGAAGTCCATTTAAATTGTAGTACCTTAAATCTGATGTTACCCCGATAAACCAGTAACCCCACTTTGTAGTACAGGCCGTGGGGCTAATATTTTTATTTTTGTCTTTGTAAGAATTCTGGCTGTTGCATTTTGTATTAGCTGATGTTTTGGGATCCAGATGGACATCCAGAAAGGAGGGCAGTACAGCAGTCCAGTCTGGATGCTATAAAGGCATGAATTAGTTTTTCTGCTTCATGAAACGATTTTCCGGAGATGGTAGAATGCAGTTCTAGTAATACTTCTTATCTGAGCAGCGAAACATCGAAACAAACACAATCTGAATCAACCAGGACACCTAGATCTCTGACCACTGTGTTAGAATGATCACCAAGGGTGAGGCTGTGAAATTTACTTCAAGCAACCTTGGGTCCAACAAGCAGTACTTCTGTTTTTAACATAAGGATTTTTTTTATTATCCAACACTGGTTCTCTAGTGGACAGTCTTCTGACACAGAGCTGTGATGCAGCGTCAGTGTAACAGATAGTTTCATTAAATTTTTAAATTTATATATATATATGTGTATGTGTATATATATATATATATTTTTTTTATATATATATATATATTTATATATATATATATTTTTATATATATATATGTGTACAGTGATCCCTCGCTACTTCGCGGTTCACTTATCGCGGATTCACGACTTCGCGGGTTTTTAAATATACAG